>JAHBCN010000249.1:229332-428562 GCA_019359885.1 Listronotus oregonensis
TGATGGGCATAATCGGATTATTTTAAGAATCGAATTATTGAATTATGAATGAATTCAAAAACCCCGGTTAAATAATTCGAATTATATAATTATTTTATTTTTTAATCATTTAAATTTTAAATTCTTGATTTCTGAATGAATATGTAACTAAACACAAACAAAAAATTACCGTATTTTTCGCTAAATCACCGTACATTATTTTAAATACCATTTAAAAGTATCGTTTTCTTCCCACCTTGTAAAAAATAAAAATATGCTATATTTTCGTGAAAATCAAGTTTCTAAGTCTCCTCGCGATCATATCCGTATCCGACATGATTATTCTAAACACTTCTTACAAACCTAATGCAAACCATAAAAACCCCCAAAAAATATGAAAGAAATTTTGAGTTGCGAATACACCTGACTTTTAAAAGGATGTCCGTCGGCCCCCGGAGTTGACATCAAACAAAATTTGTGGTCAGGGTGGGGCCCCAAACAGACGGCGACGCCAAAAACGGTGATGGCGTGATGGCACAAGCCACGGACGATGTTGCCAATGTTATCTTTTTTTAGCTAGTAGAGGCGAAGGGGTTTTTTCTGTGTTAATTATTGCATGAATTTGCATTGGAAAAACCTCTTTATCTTACCCCCGGTAGTCTTGATAACTCCAAATAAAGAATTTTTTTAAAACCCCGTTAAATTACCGTATATTTGCGTACGGTAATGACCTTATCAGCTATACCATATTTTGGTTTATTTCCCCTGATTGGCAACACTGGTTTGAATGCCGTGTTTCGATCGAGAATTTTTTAAATCGATTTTTTATTGATTTAAATTTTTTTCCCCCGTTCACGAGTTTTGGCTTCGGTTATTCCGGTCCGGTTCCGACTGTTCCGAAATAAAATTTTTTCCGAAAATAGAAAATGGGCCCGGTTGTAAAAATATTCGCTTGTGGGGAAATTTGGGTTTAAAAAAAAATTGCCCCAAAAATAAGCTGTGTCAAGACATGCAAGAAAAAAAAAATATTTTGACGGAACAACAAATTTGAAACAACATTTTTAAAAGAAGACATCCTACTATACAATTAAAAATTTTTTCCAAAAAATGAAACAAAAAACAGAACAATCTAGTATAGATGAAGAAAATCAAAAGACAATAGCAAGAGAAAAAAGCAAGTTGTTCCTCAGAAAATCTGCACTTAGAATCGGAAACTATTGGGGAAGTTCTTCTAGTGCCGGGCCTTCAAGTGGTACATCAGAACTAGATATATTGAATACTTATACTACCAATACTGAAATAAGTGCTTCTATTAGGTCAAATTTTAAAAAAAAAACATTTAAAGCACCGAAGCAATTAAAACTTTTTGGGGAAAGGAAACCCCAAACATACTTTCCAAAAGGGGAAACTGGCTTGAATTGATTCTGCGCTACTAAAAATGGTTGTTAAAGACTACCAACCTTATCCCTGGAAAAAAGAGGGGGGGTTTTTGGAATACACTCGGGAACTAGAAGCACGCTATACCCCTCCGAGCAGAAAAAAATTATCTTATGATATTTTACCCAAACGATACGAAGAGGCGGGCAGAGTTACAATATATGTTGCATACAATAGACAATGTTGCCGTATCAACAGATATATGGACATCTGACAGCAATAGGGCACATTTTCATTTTATATACAATGACCGTTTAACATCACAGTGTTAGCTACAATTGAAATAGTTGGTTCACATAAAAAAAAATATTGCTAATGCTTTGACAAAAATGTTTAACAAATGGAGCATTTCAAATAAAATTATAACTATTGTTTCTGACAATGGCGCCAACATCAAGAAAGCAATCAATGATTTTCTTCAGAAGGGGCCATCACCCCTTGTATTGCGCATACACTTCATTTAAGAATAACAGAAGCTATTTCTGCAATCGAGCCATTAGATAAAATTTTTAAAAAATGTAGGGCTCTTGTTGGACCCCTTTTTAAAAACAGTGTTGTAGCAAATGACAAATTAAAAAATGTGCAAGAACAGATAGGTTTTTTCCCAAAATTAAAAAACAAACAAGAAGTCCCAACAAGATGGAACAGTACCTTTATAATGATTGAGAGATTACTATGAATGAAGAATCCATTATCTGTTGTTAATACAAATTTATCAAAATCTCCGGAGTTTTTAGATGCCGAAGGAAGGGAATTCTTGAAGATTGTTTCCCCAAAGTTACAACCAGCAAATGAAAAATTACCACGATGCTCTCCGGCGAAAAATAACCCACCATGTCATTAGTCATACCTTTAATTTTTAGGGGAATTCCAATTGAAATGAGAAATCCCACAACCCAGAGTGAGACCGGCGATGAATTGAGGAAAAAAAAATTGGATACCTTTTAATCGTCGTCCGGGGCCTTTTGGGGAAATAATAAAATTGCTTCCAAAGCGTGTTTTTTAGATCCAAGATTTAAAAAATATGCGTTTGGTTCTAAAAAAAAAATACTGCTCAGAGCCCTACCAGATGAAGTAACAGCTTTAATTTCCAAAAAAAAAACACTCTCTCGCAGAAAACCTGCACACACCATCCACCATGGCTTTTTAATGGTACGCAAATACTTAGAAATGCCGCCGCTAGAAAGAACTCAAGACCCTATACAATCATTCTGGCCCAAAGACAAGCTGATTTTACCTGAACTGTTATGACCATGAAATATCTCTGCGTTCCTTACACATCTGTGTCCTCCGAGAAAAGTATTTTCAAAAACTGGACCGTTGACAAACTTTAAACAAGTAGACTACATCCTAAAAATTTGGATTATATTGTTTTCTTAAATTCACAATTTGAGCAATAACCAAGGGTGGCACAGGTATAGTTTACTAATTAATACTAATTGTTTCTTTATAATTATTTATATATAAAGTTTTTTTTTTATTAAAATTTTTAAATATTATATACAGTTTGTCAAAAAAGTCTGGGATCCCTTAATAATTCGTCAACGGGACCCCTGGATTTTTTGGCATTATATAATAAAACTCTTATTATTATTTTAGTATAAATTTTCCTTTTGCCTTTTTTTATAATTAAGTTGTCCTTTATTTACATAAATATACTTTACTATTAAAATATGAAATCTTATTCGTTATTGCTGTTATTATTATTTTTGCGATGCGTAATTAATTTGGTAGAATCAGGTTATTTTTCGTATAAATTAAATCTAAATAATCGGATTATAGCGATTTTTTTATTAATCGGATTATCGATTTTTTAATTCAAATTTACCCATACTACTGGATACTTCATTATTCTTTTGCTTCGGGTGGAACCACGTCGCTCCGGTCAGTTTGTATATCACATGTCAGAATGAGTAAACGGGCGAAAAAGTCTCGAAAACGGTTTTTCTCGGATAAAGATGATTCGGATTCTACTTCATATGACGAGATATCTGTGGTAACGAGTCATTTAAAAAAAGCTATCGAAGGAGGTGGTGCGATTTAAAAAAGGAGAGGAAACGGAAAAAACGTAAGCCTTCTCCAGTGAGTTGTGGTTATTATGGTTTGTTTATGAACCATCAGATTCAGAGCGTAAGTACCTCACTATTTGTTTTTAAAAAATATATAATATACCAACGAGTTTTGGAATATAACGACGAAGCTCGATTAATATTTTAAAAATTTTGGCGCATAAAAATTATTTTTTTTTTTATATGATGTCACGAGTCTTGACAGAAGTATAATTGTATATTGGCAATTTGAGATATTTTTGTATTATTTTATGCCAACAAATTTTGCATATTTTTGAATTATTCTCGAGACAACGAGTTTTGGCATATTTTATATTAATTTAGGGCTAACGAGTTTTGACATATTTTTGTACTAATTTATGACCAACGAGTCTTGACGGGCTTATTAAAAAAAAGTCAACGAGTTTTGGCATATTTTTATATTAATTATGGCTAACAAGTTTTGGCATATTTTTGTACTAAAATTTTTGACCAACGAGTCTTTTTTTTTGGGCTTATAAAAAAAGTCAACGGTTTTTTGGGATACTTTTTTTATTAATTTATGGCTAACGAGTTTTGGCATTTTTTTTGTACTAATTTATGACCAACGAGTCTTGACAGGTCTTATTAAAAAATGTCAACGAGTTTTGGCATATTTTATTTAATTTATGGCTAACAAGTTTTGGCACAATTTTTTACTAATTTATGACCAACGAGTCTTGGCGGTCTTATTAAAAAATGTCAACGAGTTTTGGCATATTTTCTAATTTATGACCAACGAGTCTTGACAGGTCTTATTTAAAAATGTCAACGAGTTTTGGCATATTTATATTAAGTTATGGCTAACAGTATTGGCATATTTTTTACCCAATTTATGACCAACGAGTCTTGACGTCCTATTAAAAAATGTCAACGAGTTTTGGCATATTTTTATATTAATTTATGGCTAACGAGTTTTGGCATATTTTTGTACTAATTGAAAAACGAGTCTTGACAGGTCTTATTAAAAAGTGTTAATGAGTTTTGGCATAGTCATCCGCACCTTTTTTATTTTTTATGAATACCGCTAACAAGTTTAGCAATTTTATATGTCATCTAGCTAAAATATTTTAGTTGTTGTCCTTCTCATTCTGTGCAGAGGATGACGAAAATGGTGCTGAATCTAGTGGTGCGATGTCTGAAGATCTTAGCCTTCTTGGTAAAAAAAGTGCTGCAAATCAATGCTACAAAAGGCCTGAACAACGAGCTTGTTCGAATTTGGTCCAAAATATTACAGGAAGGCCTTGATCCTGAGTACTAGCTGCCATATCCAAAATATCCTCCCAATAATTTAGCTCTTGCTAATGCCCCCCAAACTTAATCAGGTTCTGGCGGGCTAAAGGCAGCACAAACGGGGTCAGGAGGTCTCGAAAGAACCTCCGGCCGATGAAAAGAAATGCTCTATTTTATCGACGCAACCAAATGAAGGGCGACAACAATAGACACTTTAGAAGTGGGTTATATGCGGCAGTAAAAATATTTTTTAAGTTCTTGAAATCACTAACCTCACATAAGCTTTTATTATTGTGGATACAAAGTTATCTTATTTCTTTTCTCCATATCTGTTAAAAATATTACCCAATGAATTAAAATGGTCTCTGACTGAAGAAAAATTTTAAAAGGTGAAATTAAACGTTCCTTTCCCTTTTTTTGGGCCCTTTAAAAAAATGCTCCTTTCAACACGATCCCGTTTATTTTAAATATTTTTTAAGGCCCAAAACTAATGGATCCCTTCAGATTAATTTTAAATTTAAAAGAACTAAATAAGTTTATTAAAACAGACCACTTTAAAATGGAAGACAAAAATGGTCACAAAATTAATATCTAATAATATGTTTCTTGCCTCATTAGATCTTAAAGATGCTTATCATTTAAATTCCCGATACACAAAAAGCATCGTAAATATATAATTGTTTTGCCCGACAAATTTATGAATATACTTGTTTACCTTTCGGCCTCAATACAGCGCCTTATCTATTTACAAAACTGATGAAGCCCAAAGTTTACAGAATATATTATATTCTGTAAACTTTGTCCTATATTATGTTACTTGCGGCAACGGGATTTCTTATCGGTTTTGTATATTAATGTTTTTTTGTTAATGGGTCGTTCTTATAAAAAATGTTTATCAATATTAATGCAACCAAAACAGTTTTATTAGTATTTTTAAAGATTTAGGATTTATAACTAATTCAGAAGAGCGTAATTGTTCCATGCAGGGAAATAAAATACTTGGGTTTTATATAATACTATAAATATGTCTGTAAGTTTACCTTAGAAAAACAACACAGTATTTTAAAGACATTCAAAAAATCTTACACAGTACTAAGTTCACTATTCAGGAGTTTGCAAAATTAATCGGCAAATTATTTTGCGACATTCCAGCTATTAAATATGGCATAAAAAAAAAAAAACTGTGAAAGAGCAATGTTTTTAGCTTTACACAAATCTAAAGGATCTTATAATCATAAAATGATAATCTCTAACGGGGTTTTTAAACCCAGATCCTTTTTGGTGGAAAAATCATCTTTTTAGTAAAAATATCTTCCCCTTTTTAACCCGTTTAAACAAAGAAATATTCAGTTACGGTTATCGATCGGCTGGGACATTTACTGCAACGGCTGTAAGTCACGGGGTTTTGGTCAAAAAAGACAAAGAATATCATATAAACTATTTAGAACTTTTGGCTGATTTTGGACAAATGTTTCGCTAAGGACCTTGTGAACTGTGATACTTTGTTCGGTTGATAACACGACAGCCATATCGTACATAAACCGAAGGGGGAGGAATTCAGTTCCACATCTCAATAGCCTTGCTAACACTAAACAAATTGGCAGTGGTGTGAAAGACGTAACATATTATTTTTGCATCCTATATAAAGGCTAAGAAAATTCTATTGCCGATCAGAAGCCTCTTTCCCATAGAGACTGAAACTGAGTTTACCCTTGCAAATTATGCATTCAAAAATATTTGTCGCGTATTACAAACTCCAGAGATAGACCTATTTGCTTCTAGAATTAATTCAAAGTGTGGGAGATTTGCTTTGTGGTTTAAAGACCCAGAAGCCGAAATTTTTGATGCCTTTACAGTGTCTTGGACTGATTTTAATTTTGGGCATTTCCACCTTTTTCACTCGTTGCTAAAGTGCTACAAAAATTTTAACAGATAAGGCTGAAGGTATTGTGGTTGTTCCTTGCTGGCCAAGCCAACCGTGGTACCCTCTTTTAAATCATTGCTTGTTAAAGAGTCGGTACTTTCTTTCCCAATATCAATTTATTATCTATTAATAGGACACCCCATGTTCTGCACCAGAAGCTTTCCCTGGAAAACAGGACTTTTATCCGGCAAACAATGATAGTCCATAAGGTACCTGAAGAGGCAATTGACATATCAATGTCATCTTTAACAGAAATTTTAATCAAACAATATGGAAGCGGGTTAAAAATTATGGTGGGAATTTTGTACCGAACAGAAATTAAATTTCTATGAATTAAATATACAAAACATATTATATTTTTTTTCTTCTTTGTTGAACAAGGGAATGTCTCACAGTTAATTAAATACAATACAATCTGCTCTAGCATTGCTTATTTCTCCACGAGTTGGCGAAAATCACCAGATCAAAGGTTTTTAAAGGCATTGCTAGGAGCCTCCTTTACCTAAATACCACCGAACATGGAACCCGTCTTTAGTTTTAGATTATTTAGAAACTTGTTCCCTAATTTAAACAATTACATAGTTTAGAAATATTGTCACAAAAATTATCAATGTTAATGGCTCTGATAACAGCACATAGAGTACAAACATTTTTATTAATAGAGTTTAAAATATTGAAATATTAAATGAAAAAATAGAAATAAAAGTTCCGGCTAGGATCAAAACCTCTGCCCCAAATAGATCCAGCCTTTATTAATATTACCTTTTTTCACAACAAACCTAAACTATGCGTTGCAAGTACGCTATTTTTCTATTTAAAAAGGACTTCGGTTTTAGACAGTCGAGCAAACTGTCAAAACTGTTTCTAACTTGCAAAAAACCGTACAAAAACAACGGGCCCCGACTTTTAGTTGTTGGATCCGCCTGACATTAAAGACAAGTGGAATAGATACAAAAATTTTTTCGGCACACAGTACCAGGCATGCGTCCTCCCGGGAACTGTTAACAGAAATTTCAACATTTATTCTTTATTACAATTTCGTTTTTTTTTTTAATTTGTATTATTTGTTAGTTATTAAGTATGGGTTTATCAAACTAATAAAATATATCCCTTACATGTGTTATTTAATTTTCCTATAACTGTTGCAATATTAACTTTAAACATCTCCCAAAAGTGATCTTGAAGGAAGAGGCGGGAAATATAATTATAAGATTAAACGAACTTACCTAAGTGAAGTTTGATCATAATTACAGGGCCGCCTCTTCAAATAGATCCTCCGTCCCTCCCGAACCCGCGTGATCTATGTAATTTATTGCAACAGTTACTGTTTTAAAAAATTTTAGAGTACCCCAGGGTTGCGCACGGGAATGGTACAGCGGCGAGAGGTGTTTTTGTCTGACTTTAGAATGCGTGGCTCCACCTGGCGGCGAAAAAAGTGAACTACATAGTGATCTATTTGGAAGAGGCGGTCATATAATTATGATCAAACTTCACTTGGTAAGTTCGTTTAATCTTATAATTAATAGTTATAGTATAGACTAAGCTATATCTGTTTGGGTTGGATGTACAGGTGGCAGGTTTGTTTTGCGGGGAAACCTTCGTAAAAATGCATAAAACAACATCAAGATATGCTCCCTTTCAGAAAGGTCCGGAACGAAGTTTAAATATACAAAATGTAAATAAAAAATACATTGTTTTACTTTAATCACTTATCACACTGTAAGCATTGGTCGTAGAGAAAAATTTCATTGAGAAAAACGTTTCTTCATTAAATATTCTGGAAGATAGGATTAGTTAGAAATTGCAAAATAAATAACGCTTATTGCAATAAACAAAAAGGCAAAGAAAGCGTAGTTTTTGCGTGTTTTTTGTTGATTCAATTTTCCGAACAGCTCCTTATTCGACCGAAAAAATATATTACCATGATGAAACTTCACGTTAAATTTCGTCCGGTTTAATAGTTTTGCATGCAAATTGAATAGAATTCAGAATATTGAACTTAGACATTCCATTTTTTCACATATAATAGAGATATGAGCTTTAAAATGTTTTTTTTTAATAAAATTGGATCTTTTTGGGCTTTTCAGCATTTTTTTAAAGTTATGAAAAATAGGATAATTTCAGAGCAAAAAAAAATGCCTTTTTTCTTTTATTTAAATAAAAATTTTTGTTCATAACTTAAAAAATTGCCGAGTACGCCCATATGATCCGATTTTATATTTTCAAAAAACGCTTAAAAGCTCTAGAGAGTTCTAGGACATGTAAAAAAATGTAATTTCTAGGTTCGTTAATCTCCGATTTACCAAATTTTAAAACCGTCAATTTTTTTTTAACGAAATTGATCGCAAAATTATTTTTGCAAAAACAATTAAAACTTTTTTTGTCTTGTTCTTTTGTTTAATGCTATTTTGTATTAAGCGAAATACAATTTGATATTTCTGACTAATCGTATCTTACAGGAACTTTAGTTACAAAACTTTTATCTCCTTATAATTTTTTCCTACGACCAACCCTTACTAAGTTTTTGGTGGTTAAAGTAATATTTTTTTCTATTTTTTTTTTAGTTTTTCCAGCAAAAACATGCCTGCCACCTCTTACTTTCCCAACAACTTTTTTTTTCACAGATAAGTCTTGGTCTAAAGGTAGTTGGGATGCGTACAGTGTATCGCCGAATAAAAAGCTTTTTTGCGATCCCCATTGGGTGTTTTCTTTGACTTCTGAGCATCGAGTTTAATGGTGCGGAGGCAGAGTACTTCTCTGTTCTGTGGGATTAGGAATAGAACTACGTAATCTTTAGTGATGAATCTCGCTTTTGTTTGGGTATGCATGATGGTCAAGCATTCGTAAGAAGCCAAAAACGTGATTCACAGTTTGACATAGAGACACGGAGGTGGATGTATGGGTATGGGGTACCATAAGATATGGTAGCAGGACACTCTGGTCTTAACGCCCCTTCGATACATTAAGGAAGTAGTGAAACCACATGTACTGCCTATTGAAAACCCCATTTTTTAACAACACAACGTCAGGCTACGTGTGGTCAGAGAAACCACCGGATATCTCGTAAAAGGTACATTGGAGTTAAGGCTTATGGCAAAGCCCATATGGACCTGAGAAGTGTCCACCAACTTAACATAGTATAAAAAATTATTTTAATTATATTTAAAACTTATTTTTGACAACTTAAAAGAAAATAATAGATTATTTCAAAAACATAAATTTAACTAATGTACACACTAAGTATTGAAAGTTTAATTAACAGTTGTAGCCATCATTACGAACCTCTAAATAACAGTTACTTTAATAAATTAGGACATTTATTTAATGAAGTCCCACTTTATTTCCGCCACAATAAATTGTTTACTCAGGATTGGGCACGTTCCACCAAGCGCCTAATTACTATTAAGTTTTAATTAAAGTCTAATAAGGTTTTATTGTTAAATAACGTTAGTATACAGGATTGGTAAGGCAAGGGCTTGGAAGCGAATTTTAATGTAATGAGTATGATACATATGGTATGACTCCAGATTAAAAAGAGAACGACAACAATTTCCCCTATCCCCCTTCCAATACAACGACGGTCGACGGTGCCCACGATTCGTTAGAATATTGTCGACAGTGTTGTCATTTCGTAAAATATTTATTAGTAATTTTAGGTTTTAAAAATAATACATTTTATAAAACTTTTCATTAAAAAAAAGTTATGGCTTAAAAGAAATTTGTAGAAATTATTAGTATATTAAAATGGTCAAATATACTTTATTATTTTAATAATAAATAGGTATTTATTATTTTATCGAGCAAGACAACATAGATAATTTTATTTTTACTGGTTTTGACTTATATAAAACCCACGATACGAGACAGGACTGCGTAAAAATGCAAACAAATAAATTGTAAGCCACCTTACCTGCAATCAACGGGGAAAGTCATGTCGTTCTGCTCGATAACCGCTTGTAGGCGACGGGTATTCCCCGGTCGTTTCTTTTGATATGCCATTGTTATCATTCACTACAGGGACGGAGTAAATAATTAATTCAAATGCAATATTTTATTTTATAATTTATTTAAAAATCGTCAGAATTGCTACCTTATTCGTAAGATCATAAAATCGGAACCAAAATCGGTAATCTTACGAATAACCATGAGATCTGGCATCACTGAGAGTGTGTGTTGTCACAGTCCAGCCGAGGTATTCCCCTCTTCTTCTTGGGTCGGTAGAAAGGGAATCAGCCGCTGTACATTTTCTGTCTGTCTTTATTTCGCTCAAGCCTTTGCTTATTAAATTGACATCTCCTTTTATCGCATTGAAAATCTCTGCACCTAAGAAATTGGTTTGCCAGACGTGTATGTATACCTTACATTTACAGTGCGGTTTTTTAAAGGCCTTCCCCCTTAACTTTTAAACGGAACAAGATATCGAGGTCGGGCAAAATGTAGGTAAAAAACTACTTTCTGGCATAGAAATTATTGTTGTCAGGCAACCTGTTGCCAAAAGGGGCCCTATCAGCAATTTTCAGATTGTTCAGTCTGGTATGGCTGGGGTGATTTTTAAAAACAAAGCGGTGTTAAGAAGATAATTAAAGGGCCTTTAAAACGAGATGCTACCTGATCCCCCTTTCCATAAAAAAGCTGACAGTGCCCTCTTGGCACTAGGACACGTGATCACAATAATTTTTATGCCTTTTTTAAGTTTTGACTATATGTAAAGCAAGATGTAAAGGTTTATGTCTGATCGAAAACTTTTAGTTATCGTATTTATTTCGTTTAGTCCAGGTGATGTAATTTTTCAGATTAATATAGAAAATTTTACATAGGAGAAGTAGAACCTCAAAACTCACTTAAAACTATAAACAAGTTAAGAAGAGACTTAAGTGTGTTCTTAAGGCTAGGCCTTCTCAGTTTTTTCTTAGATGATTTACGGTGTGTGGCTGGCATAACAGATTGACCAAGCTTCTTGGGAAAACCGCGCGCTAGTAAAAAAGGATTTCCGGAATGTATGTTGCTATCCGTACAATTAAACGCGATCGTGGCTCTTTCATGTATGAATCCCACTATAAATATAAATGGATTTTATCGATGAACATTTTTTATTATAATGCAATAGACTATTTTTTTGGTGAAAAGCAACTACAAAAGCACTTTAAAATATTTAACGAACAACAATAATGATTATGATGACCACACTTTTAGTGCTGGTTTAATGTTTTCTGTGAAACATGGAATTAAAAGGCAGGATCACAAAATGTCTTTGCTTGCTTTCAAAATTATTTTCAGTTTGTCTGCTACACGTGTGGGTCTAAACACATACATAGCTTATGTTTATTCATTTATTTACTTATTTTTTATTATTTTTGATTCATCTGTGATGCAATTTAACATGAATTTAGTTAGTAAGATGCTTCCAAGCCAACTTCCATTTGTATTGGTGTACTTATAAATTAGCATGGTTGTTGACTTTGGTCCGTTAACCCAAACACACTGTTGAAAATGATGGGATTTCATTACACAATGTTGCAATGAAATCCCTAGCAATATTGGCGATAGTTTCTACTAACACTCGAAGTGACTACTCAGAAGCTTTTAACCGCGTTGATCATATAAATACTGTATGAGTTTATTGAATTCCAAGTTATCTTATCCTTAAAATCGTTTTTTTTTTAAATTGTTTCCTTACATTCGCCATGAGGTATATTTTTTTCAGTTTCTGTTTGTAGACAACCTTAAAATTTATATACTCATAAAAAATATTTAAGATTTTTTGAGAATCTTAAGCAACTGGCTTAGCTCTTTTTGACTTTTAAAACAACATTGATAAATAACAACGGAAAAAAAACTATTCTTCCAGCAACTGCACCGCAGTAAACCAAAAAACCTGTTGGTTGTTTTGCACCACACACAAGTAGATTTCTCTAAATATTGAATTGGATTTAGATTTGTAACGGTGGCTCACAAAACAAATTTAATAAATAAGTATCTATAAGATAAATAAAACATACCTTTCTCGGCTGACAGGTTCTTCGACTCCTTTTTACTACTAGCTTCTTTGACTTCTAAAATAAAAAATAACATATATAGAATCGTACAGCCACTACACAACTACTTAACATTAGCAGGTTTTGAAACTACAAACATTAGCAGTTTCAGAAACAACCATAGTAATTCAAGACTGATATGGTTAGTTAGTAGAATACTACATGGTAGTACTCCTATAGGTTTATTATATAATTATGGTTGTGCCTGAACCTCTTAAATAATTACGTAATGGCCATTAGCACAATGCACAAAATATATCTGATAAATAATAATCATAAAAAAATGGAACACACACAGCATTTTAGCAAGGGTCAAAAACAACTTTTACAAAAAAACGTTTCTTATTTTTTAGCTCATTCTGCAACTTTATAAGGTTTACTGGCAATACTTGCACCAGTTCTTATCCCAGAATTAGAGTTAAAGTGGTCCAAATCGGCAGGAAACAAAATAGTATGTTATGTATTAAAGTCAGTAAGTGTTTCTTCCTGGTTGAGGATGTCTTTGGAGATTGAGACGCAGTCGAGATCTCCAAAACCACCCAAACCAGTAAGAACTTACTGACCGTGATCCTTACGCTATTTTTTGCGCACTCAATAAATTAAGTGGATTAGGTTTATAAAAATAGACAAAAGTATATTGCTAAGTAAATTAAACACATTAATCAAATACCTAGGTGGTATATTGAGTTTCTATGACAAAAAATTTATTATTTGTCACAATTTGTCACAGATTTGTCAATATTAGATTGTTTAATTCGACTTTTGTGTGATATATGAAAGAGAATATTTTGGACAGCAACCTTCTTGGCCCAGTTACATTTAATAACTGTTCTAATTAGGTTAATATTTCTATTTTTGATGTTTACAAATTACTGATCGGCACTTACCGATCAGTCATTTGTAAACCTCACTTACAGATGATATAATCTAACCTGTAAAGTTAATATTGCCTGAGCATACAAAAACATTTATTAATTTACTTGTTTTATGATAATCAAAACATTTAATAAATCTATTATTTATGTCACGTCAAAATATTTATCGTTATCAAAAAATATATGTCAGTTTATAAATCAACCAAAAATCTAAGCATTTAGTTTTTAAAATTACATATGTAACCCATTACGACATTTCGTGCATTTTTCGTTTAATCTACATCAAATCGTGCTAAACGAAACTTAATTCAACAATAAGCCTAACTTCACAACTGACAGTTAAAAAATGATGGTATAAAAAATTGTAGAGAAGTACAACGATCACCTTGTATTTTTTACCCATGCAATCGTATACCAAAAGAGTCTATAATACAAAGAAAAACAGATTGTACGGTGATAAAATAGAGTTTTACCGTTGTTAATGAAGACGTTTTTCGGGGTTTTAGTTTAAATTTCGTGATTTGATTTTAATTTTCGGTTGGTATAGTGGCATCAAGTGAAAACGCTGTATGCCGGAGATGCGCTTGGACGCGCAGCCCTTTTTCGATCTCTCTGCAAAAATATGTCGTGCTAAGAGCAGTGTGTGATTTGTTAAATGGTTCCGTGTGGATCTTCTAAACATTAAAGCTGCAACGGAGGGCCCTTCCATCGACTGGATTCATCACAAGTTGGAATCTGGTAAGTTTTCGTTTGAGCCACTCGTTCGCCATTTTTCGCATTTGTCGTTTCTCGTTAAAAATGTATAATGGTAGGTGTAACGCCTAAATAAATAATAAATACAGTCAAAGATAATACTACTACGGATAAGATAAACCATTCAATGCTATATTTTTGATACCCCTAATGGACTTTGGCTAACGCGAGTCGATGTCCATCGAGAGATTTTCGCGCTATCCTTGAACGAAAGTTAAACAGTGTTGCCGACGAATTACACTATTGGCGTGATAAAACGCGACTAGAAAATACACAACCCGTTTAGCCGCCCGCTTTCGCTACTTCGTATTCCGAATAAGGTACAAGCGACAGACATTGGCAATGTCGCACATGGTTTCGTACCTCGTTTCGCTGGGACAGGGGTTACCGACTTAATTTTATTCGCCTTTACGGAAGCATTGATATCTCCGAACTGATTCAGAGCGCCACATTTAATTGAACCATCTATCCGTAGTAGTATTATCTTTGATACAGTCCACTTAACATCTTTCATTAATTACACCACCTTATAACAACCGTTATCTTCGAGCTATTAAAGCTACTTTGTCATTTAAATAGCAAAAATTCAGAAAAAAACCTTGTAGAATTCTTTAAAAGAAAAATATGTTTACTACTTTTTACTTAGTAAATTGTTTTTATATAAGAAAGCTAAAATTTATTTACAATGCAAAGAAATTTAATTATCCTCTTAGTAATTTATGTTTGTTTTACTTCGTAAATCTTTTTGCGAGTCCCCACATTTGGGGAATTACTCTCTTAAAATAGGTATTTAATTATTCAAGATCGAGTAGTAAAGAAAAAAATCACGTATTGTGTTAAACAAAAAAGTCGTTTAAATTTACCCGTAATTAAATAAGCATTAGTTTTAGTTTTATTAACCCAAAAACAAAATATAATTGATATTAATATTACAAAAATTTCCATATTGTCAAAACCGCTTTAAGACGGTATACTTTGGTTTTAAAATATACAGCAATAATTAGGGGCTCATAAAATGCCTGTAAAATTAACTGAGTCAAAATTTTGAGTTGTAAAATTTTTCTCAAGAAATCCAAAAATCATGAACAAAGATGGCATTTCATTAAAAAAACAAGAATTGCTAAGACTACTAGACTGTGTCATTTTTTTTCGATTAAATGTATCTTTAAAGTTTCTTCGATATAAAAAAATCTCCCAAAAATTTTGTTCAATATCTTAGAAATTGAGCTGGCGCATAGGGGGTCCCCTTTTTCATTTAAAATACATGGGATTTTTTTTTATTTTTAAAATATCTGTATAATTTTTTTTCAAGTTTTGGTTATAACCATCTATAGGAAATTCAATTCTTTACAAAACGGTATCCGATGTTTTTTCCCTAAACTGAACAAAAATAAAGTTACAGAGCATAGCATAAGGGAAATAATTTTTAATGATTTCAACAAGGATACAATTTTTATTCTATTTTATTTCGAATTTAAATACAAGAATATCACTGTTTACATACTAAACATAATTAAACCTCGTCAAAACAGTGTTTGATTGGGATTTATTGTCGAAATAAAATAGAATAAAAACTGTATCCTTGTTGAAAAGTAAATTATTCCTATTATTCCATCATTAAAAATTTCTCCCCTTATTCTATGCTCTGTAACTTTATTTCTATTATCTAAGTTTAGGAAAAAAACTAAAATAATTGCTCGGTTATCGAAAGTTTCATAAACCGAAATTTTTTATGAAACTTAATATTCTTGTTTATTTTAATTGCCTGTTGAAAACAATTTCATCCAATTCTTTAAGTTTTTTCATCTTTGTTTTTGATGTGAAATGGTTCGACAATTTATTTTGGACAATTGGGAAATTTTGGTAGCTTGTTTGTTTTTAATAATAGCAAAGTTAAACTAACTGAAAAATCTCACCGTTTTCGTATCAAGTGTTGGGAAATTTTGTAAAAAATCTAACTGAAAATGATATTTACCACTTTTCCATTTGATATTTAAACAAATTGTTTCAACCTAATGAATAATCCTGTACGTCCTTATCATGCTGAAACAAGATCTGGAAAGCAAAACTCCGATTTTTACTCAAAATATTTCCTTTACATTTGCCATGGTAAAATTGGACTTAGATTAGAGTCTTTTAAAACGTTACGACTTTCTCGTCTACGGGTTATCAGTAAAGAAAAGCATCCTTAAATAAACGTTGCAAATTCAATGACCGATTTTTGAGCGGCGTATTCAATTGAATACCATGCAACGACGTCCTTTAGCTATTGAAAACAAAAAGGCGATTAAACTCAACTCTAGTTTCGCCAGATTTCCTCTAAGCAACATGTATAGACAGCACAGAAATAATATTTACTGAAATAACAAAAATGACTTTTACCATATCTAGCAATTCTCTTTTCAAACTAACTAGGCGCACCGGCGATGTTATTGACAGGGTGTAATTATTATGTGTTTAAATCGTTAACTAAGTTCATGCATGACGTCATAGATTGGAATTTTAAATTATTTTACCTAAAATCGGCCTAATATTGAAAACATTGTGTCGTTAAAGCGTTAGTCTTTATGTCGTATTTATATTTTTGCTAATATATTCGGTTTGAAAAGAGATATTAAGTTGCGGTTTTCGTCGTTTTGTTGGGATTTTTTTTTCTCTATCTATAAAGCAATACTTTATACACCTGAAAATAATGCTTAAAATGCTCTTCTAAACGAGACCAAGTTCACTAAATTTGGTTAAAGCAAACCGGAGTTATTAGCACTTATCTAAATTAAACTTTAACCTTCCCCAACCACTTTATTTTAGAACTGACAAAAATTACACCTGAAGCTTCTTTGTTTATAAAACAATAAAGATTAAAATAGTACCACTTATTGATACACTTTATTTAATATTTTTTTGAGAAATGTATATTTTTATGTTTTGACGTTACCCTTACGTCCCCTAGCGGCCATCCCACAGACTTGAAAATAATTTCCAGCAATTTCCCTTGGTCGCTTTTATCTAAAAAAATTTTTTCCGAAAGTTATACTATTAGTAGTTTCTGAGATGAGCCGACTACCTCTCTTAGTGGAACACCCGGTCAAAGAATATTATAGTTAGTATCAATCTTTGACCCGGTACAGTGTCTGCTGATAGGGTTTACAAGAGGACAAATAAATCAATAATTAAAAAACATAAAACGCTTTTACTCTTAATAAAGGTTTTTACTTGTTAACTTGTTTAGAAAATACAAATAACAAGAGTAAATTATCTGCGATATAAAAAATTTAAAACTTTTGAATCTGAAAGTGAGGACGGTAATAAACATCACAGCACCTAGACCTCAGTAGGCCCGTTGTGCTACCTCCAAAGGAACTCCTCATTCAGTACGCCGCCCATCCTGCTGATTTAAAATAGGTGACAAAATGGCTGAGGGGAATCTCCTTAATTTTGGCCAAGAAAAGCCAATACTCGCCCAGCATGGATTTTTTCTTGGATGAGAGTACAGGGCAGTCACAAAGAATGTGCTCCACCGTCTCGTCTTCCTGTTCACAACCTCTACACAGAGATGTTTTTGCAGTTGACAGGTGGTCTTTTATTTCATACCAACCTAAATAACGTAAGGACCTTAAGAACTTACGTTATTGTAATAAAAAGAAATTCTATTAGAATAAGGATTAGATTTAAAGGAAATTTATTTTGTCCAACAAATTAAAATCTATGGACGTAATATAGCTGAAAATAAATTCTTTTTCAGTCTTAACGTCGAAATATCCTAATATAAAAGCTCAGGGAAATTAAAATCTACTTCAAGGCACAAATGTTTAATTGAAAATCGATTAAGAACAGTATATTTATTAAATTGAAATTTAACAACATAATTAAGGCAAAAGAACATGTTATTATTATAACAAAAATTGGAAATACTTGAAATTTACTACTTGGCTAATAGAGAAGAGCTGGTATGTAAATAAAAATATACAAGAAAGTAATCTTTAGTGACCTACAAAACTCTTTTATTTTATTGTAGCGTGGCGCAGAATATATACAGTATGTCTCTAACTTAGAATAAATTCAATAAATGAAAAACAGGTTATTTTAAAAAAATGCTTAGGATGTCCCAAATTTAGGATATGACTTTTTTTTAATAGAAAACTAAGTTTTAATATTTTTAAAGCGCATATCAACATAACTGCCCAATTTTGCATTTTTTTTCCGTGACTTTCGAAATACTAAATTTCAAAATGTTTTTTAAAAAATAAACCATAGTTTATTTACATTGATAATGTTCCTTCAATACATGCTGGAATGTTCAATGATTCCGTTAAAAACAGTTAGTTTCGTTAAAAACATAAATAAGGAACTGTAGTAAACAGTTTTTACTTGCCTTAAATCAAAAATCAAATAGACCGATCGGTCGCGGTGGAAGGGTGTTATACCCACTCACTTTAAACCTACCTACCTACCAGTGTAACAGTAATTTATTAATTATAAAGACATAACACTGAAATATTAAAGATGTTCAGTTACGGAGATGGGGTCAAAACGCAAAATAAAGTTATTCATTGAAACATAAATACCCTGATTTACTACCAATATCTGATAGTACTCTTTTATGACGGGTTGCACAAAAGTTAACAACGGTTTAAAATGTTTACCGAAATGTCACATTTTGACAGGTTGCTTACTAAAACCATTGAATAACATTGCCATAACGTTTTGTTAAACATTCTAAACCGTTGTTAACCTTTGTGCAACCCATCATATGCATGATAGATAGACCAAGAGGTCAAGCTTAATGTACTATAAGCTGTTGAAGAAAATCGTACTAGGCCTACCAAACAGGCAAAAAATTTGCCAATCTTTAATAATATGAATTTAAAAGTGTACGAATTTCAGCCTTAAAAGCTAGCCATTTTTCAGGAATTGACTGTAGATGATCCAGGAATAAACTAAACACAGATAATCTTCTGTTTTCTGGTGAATTGTCATTTACTTTAAATAGTGAGGTAAACCGACAGAACTGTGGGTTTTAGACAGGCGAAAATCCACACTGGATTAGCAAATGACACATTCAATGGCTCTAAAAAGGTCAATGTTTGGGCTGGAACTGTTGGTGATCGAGTGATAGGTACAATCTTCTTTAAAACAATATGAATGGAGCAAGATATTTGATATTTTTGTGAGAAAAACTAGTTCCAAATTTGGGTGTTTTGTTTTCTAATGACGAAGCTAAATCTCTAGACCACACTTTCATGTATTTTTATGGGGGTACTTGACAAGCAAAGTTTATAAGACGGAGCCGGAGAATGTTAAGGAGTTAAAAGTTCAAATAAGACATGAGTGTTGGCTAATTTCGCCAGAAGTTATTCATTTAAAACAAGTTTTAGTACCCTTTAGGATATTGCCAATTAGTGAATGGACAACACTTTGAGCATGTATTAACAAAACAATATTAATGTAAATAAAATATGGTTTATTTTATAAGTAATTTTTGTTATTTATTGTCTCGCAAACGACACGAAAGAAAAATTTGACATTGTGTAGTTACATGGGTATAACTTGATATGCAACTTTAAAATACTCTTAAAAACCTGGGTTTTGATTTAAAAAATCAACGATAATGTCTTTTATTTTAAGTTAAAGAAATTGCAAAAAAGGTCATTTATTAAATCTCCGCTGAAAGTAATTTATATAGGTGAAACTTTATTAGCCAAAAGCATAAAAAACATCAAACACATACAAAAAACACTGCATTCCACGAATCAAAAATTAGTCAACAATGCAAATTTTGTACTTTTTTTATTATACCAGGGTTCTGATCAACTTTTTGTAACGTTAGAAAGGCATGTTTCAAATTTCATTACTTTAAAAATGCGTTTTCATTTGGTGTGAAAGAAATAAAAAAAATATAAAAATATATTTTTTTCATTTCCTGGTAAAAGAATATGCATTGGGGCACTTGGAAATACAATAATAGAGCAATAAAATTTAAAACATGTCGGTCTTACGTCATAAGAAACTTGATCAGAACCCATTATAAAAAAAAATAAAAAATATAATTTTGGGGGGAGCACCTCATGGGGTGGTTTTATTTTTTTTCCTTTTTACAAATCGTTTTATTATTATGCGCCACAGCTTTCTGCACCTCTGCCGTTACCAAAATCCAAATTATTTTTTTTACTCCACTCTGTACACGGTGTTCCATTTTTGACACTTTTCTGCCGTTTTCAGAATAAGTTTACAGTAATTTTTTCTCATGAAACACCCTGTACATTTTAATTTAAAAAGATAACATAATAAATTATATTTTTAAAAATATAACACACCATTGATGATACTGGTTTTCTATACGATTTATTTAAACTTTATTACTTTAACCCACAGTAGGATGTAAAACAAAAAGCTAATATCCAAGAACAAAACTATGGTGACATTGTAGCTGGAAAGACATTACACAATATATTTTAACAAACCAATAATAGAGAAAAAAGTTGGCACAAGAGAGTAAATTAAAAAACTATAAAAACTTTATAGGAAATAAAAGATTCCGATTAAGTGAAAAAATAACAGGAATCGTAGCAAATGTTCGTTCGTCCTACGTTGTTTTTAATGCACTTTTTACTTCTTTTTCAAACGGATTTTAAGGCATTCATAATGTGTAAAGGTTTTATTTCTGCAAAGACCTCAAGAATTCCTTGATCAAGGCTGTCGGGTTAAAATTACTTCTTTATGAATTTTATTTTCCAACACTCCCCAAAGAAAAAAGTCTGAGTTGTTAGATCCGGATATCCTGGTGGCCATCTTATAGGTTCATGTGTTCCTATCCAACAGTTTCTAAAGTTGGCTTTTAAATACTCTCTTAAATAATCTGAAGAATCTGCCCTTTTCAGAATAAGTATACGGGATCAGGTAAAAATGTTATCGGAAATATTCCATTTTAAAACGATGTTAAACCTCAACACCTCAGATTAAAATACACAAAACCCTGTATATTTTAATCTAAGAAGATAGCATAATAAATTCTCTTTTTAAAAATATAACACACCATGGATGATTTGGGGTTTATTTGGGGTTTATATGCGATTTATTTTCAAGCAGGGTATAATTTCGGATACATACAGAGTACACAGATTAGAAGACGGGAAATACTTTTGTCTCAAAAGAGGAATCTGAGCTTTTTTGAAGCTGTTGTGGCTATGTATATATTGTGCTTGGGCCACTTAAGATGATTCTCGAAAGTAACACTTACAGGGTCAAATCAATCTTTATTCTACAGGACTTCGTCGCTCGTAAGGAAACAATAAACTTTGGCATAACCACAAAACTCATTTTTTTATTATTTAGCAATTTTTCATTTAAGTATAGCAATACTATTTAAACATCTGCGATTTAAGGCACAATTAAAATATCCCAAACATACGATCATATTAAAAGAAAAATTAAGTGAGTAGGACAAGCTTTTATCAAAATGACAGTAAAAATCTTAGCACTGACTTTAAAATTATAATGTATTGCTGGTATTTAATAAAAGAAAGTGCCTTTATATTTCTAGATAAAAATAACTCTGTAGTATCAATATCAGTCAATTTAAAAAAAAAACGTGGTTGTTAATGCTAAGATCTTTTAGGAAATGTTAAAAACAATTAACTCACTACCATTCTTATTTCTGAAAATAACTCGTCCTCCTGCTGTGTGGAAAATATCCGAACGAAATAAATGCCCAAATTTTTATATATTTTTTTATATGTAGGTCTATAGATTTCTAAAATAAAGTATCTATGGATATAACAAAACCACATGCATAAAACAAATAAAAAGCCCAGGAAACGAACCATTTTGTCTCTCAATTTTTTCAAAATGCATAGAATAAGAATAAAATTTTGACAGTAGGTAGGGAATAGTCCAAGGATCAAAATCTATATGATGCCAAAGGGCGCCTTGACCTTTGGGGTGGTTGCCAAACCATTTCGAAGGTGGAAATTTTAAAAAATATTTTGACTACAGAAATCGATAGAAAAATTATTTTTAAGCAAAAAATGTTTTATGCATTTTTTTGTAACATGCATACTTTTCGACTTATTCGCGATCAAAAGTCGAAGTTTTTCGTCGATAAAATCAACGTTTTTAATCGGTTTTTTGGAAATAACTCAATAAGTATGCATTTTAACAAAAACACTGTAAATAACAAAATTGTTGATTTAAAAAAACAAATAAAATGTAATTGCTGTGGGACCAATACAAATCAAGTTGTGGTTTGTTAAAGGTTAGCTCTTATCCATTTTAATAAAAAAATGACCTTTTTTAAAAATAACTAAAAAATTAAGGGAAAAACGTAAAAATTACTAGACTAGTAGCTTTTTAAATTAAACACATTTTGCTTTTTTAAATTTACTGTATGACGAACATTAAGTAATATATAAACGTTTAAAACGTATGTGTATAGACAAGTACTACCTTGTTTCAGCCCTTTAAAGTCACCCCTTTAAAAAAATAAGGGTTTTAAACAGTTTTAATATATTGGAACTTATAGCTTTTGAATAATCCAACACAACGGTTTTTAAAAGAACTTTTTATCACAAAAACTGAAGGGGTTATGCTAAAAAAACAATTTTTTGAAGTATTTTAAAAGTTATTCGATGTATTTTTTAAAAAAATCCGCGGTTTTGTACTATTTTTGGTATTGCAATAGTGAAAGAGGTGAATTTTTAGGAATTAAAAAATTACAAAATTAAATTCAAATTCAAATTTATTCAATAAAAATAAATATTTAAATTAACACAGTTTAACAGTCTATAACTAGTTTAACTTAAATCTAAAAATTCTCAAAAATTTGCACCTAGATGTTAAAACACCTGTATGTGCAAATTGGTAATACTTTTGAGCTGTCAGATTTTTAATTACAACTCTGTGACAATATGGGGTAAACAATTTTTTAATAAATCATAATAAGGGTTGATTTTCAAGGGTTGTAATATATTAAATAATGTTTTAAGGAATTAAGTACTTATTTTTCAATTTATATGAGCCTTATTTTATGTGACTTAAGCTTTAACATGAAAGCTCTGAAAGTTTTTGCAATAAGGGGTAGTTTCCACACCTAAAAAGTAAAAAGCGACCTTTAGCATAATGGAGATTTTAAAGAAGAGGGTAAGTTAAGCTCAATACCAAATTTTTATGCAAAACACTGTGATAATATATTAATTTTTTAGGGTTTATATATATTTTTTAAATCATAATAGGGATTGATTTTAAAGGGCTGAAATATTTCAAAAAATGTTTCAAAGAAACAAAATACTACTTTTTTTACTTACTTAAGTCAAATTTTACTTAACTTAAGCTTTAATGTATAGTTTTATGGATTTTAGAAATAAAGGGTAATTACCACACCCCTAAAAAATAAAGAGCGCCCATCGGCAAAATATAGATTTTGAAGAGGAGGCTTAGTTAAGCTTAATTCCAAATTTGCATGCAAATCTATGAATTTTGAAGAAATTGCGAGGCTTTGCACTTTTTCTAGCTTCGTTTTCTGGATTAAAAGGCGTTGTCCTAGTCTTTACCACCTTAACTTATTTCCAGTTCAGAGCGTAAAGCTACAATCCACTGGCTACATTACGGAATACACTTAGAAATGTAAGCTTAATAATTTTATATAAAAAAATAGTTGGTAAAGACTACACTTTAATTATTTAATCAAAGGTTACACACAGAGGTATAAAATTATTAGACTATAATATGTCCATTTTGAATTGAAAAACCACCTAGTAAGTAACATGATTACTGATTTTTGAATCAATGGAATACATTTTTTGTTGTTTTAAGCATGGTTACTGATATTGTCAATATTTTCAAACAACGGTCAATGTACTAAAAAGTAATATTAAAAAAAAATTAAATATCAAATACTGGAAAGTATTTATAACAAATACATTATTTTCAAATTTTCCCAAATAATTTTAGATTAGCACGTTGTGGATCAATTAGGCAATGGAAAATTCTTGTTTAAGTATTGAAACTTTCTATATAGAAACTAAATGTGTTTTATTATCGAATTCATTAAGAAAACGCGTCATTAATAAGTAACAAACAAATACATTGAAACAAAGAATGTATTACATACACAATAAACTTATTTAATGGATATCATTCTTTGACGAATACTGCTTTATTATCTTTGGGATATGTCACAAAGGCTTTCACGAATGGTTAGTACCGTAGGTGCCGGTTTATAAACCAGTCCTCCTTTTATATTGACAGATATCCCTTTCAGAGCACCCTAAACTAATACTTGATTGGGGCGTCAAAAATATCGTCCCATTTAATGCTTTTAAAACACAATTACGTTCGCAATGCTCATTCTTTACATATGAGCGGCCAAGTTCCGCAGAACAAAGAGGCATTCAACCTTGTTAGCATTACTTTTGACAATAACCTTAACTGGCATAAAGAAATTACATCCATAGCCTCAGCAGCTTCAAAAAGCTTGGATTTCTCATTCGAGCCAGATAGTATTTCTGTCCATCTAATATGTATGTATCTCAAATCAGACCCTCTTTAGAATATTGTTCTCATGTCTGAAGAACAGGTATGACAAAAATCATGATATTTATTATTATTATTATTTATTATATTCAATATATTTATTTTTTTAACAAAACATCCATGCCTCTCATTATCTTTAAATAAATAAGTTAAAAAAATGGTATAAAATTTAATTTATCATGTTTAAACTAATAAATTTATAAGCAAACAAACCAAATAGGCTAAGATAGCTTTAAAATCCCGAATGGTCCAGCCAAAAAAGCCCTTGGCTGGAACAAACCAGCAATTTCTTTAAAAAAAATTGGTCCCAAGCTTGCCTCCACCTTTACTCGCCTTTTTTGAATTTCTTATGACTGGCATTTTTCGAACAGCTGGGAAGCTGCTAGTGTGCAACCTATCCAAGAAAGGATCTAAAACTCTTCTTTCTAATTACGCTCATTTTTCAAGGTAATGGAAAAACTCAATACCCAAATTTTAAAAATAAAATTATAATGAGATTCAGTACGGATTCCGCCATAAAAGATCCACAGAGGATCTTCTTTCCTTTCGCTTTTAACCAAGTTTGGCATGATGCGCTGCCGGCTGTAGCTACGATCTTTCCCCTAAACTTTCTTTCTGGCTTTCTATTTTTCTTTCTAATCGAAGTATATCAGTTTTTGTAGATGGTCATTCTTGTAGCTTTCATAATGTTAATGCTGGGGTGCCCCAGGCTCGTAGTGTCATTAATTTAACTCTAATATTTATTTGACTCTAATATTTATTCTTAAGCCAAGTCTCTAAGCCTGGTTTAGAAAACAAGCCTAAAGTAATGCAGATACTTCTTTTACCAAACCTTAAAGTTATAATGTATGGAGGAGCCAAAAAATTTGTCCAATGTATTGCCTCAGAAACACAATCATGTCCACTACGGCGAAAAAAGTCTCCCAATACTCATCTTTTACTTAGAGCGACCAAACTCTTTAGAACCAAGAGCCAGTTAATATTTTAATCGTTACTTTTAAGAATAACCGTAACTGGCATTAACATAAAAGCATTCTTCTCTTGCCATGAGCTGTAGGGGATCTGTCATTCTCTTATAGGGATTTTCATGGCTTTGAATTTGGAGTTATCTAATTGGCATAAACTATAAACTTATTCATCCATTGACTAATATAACAAGAACTTTCTTCCAGTTTTCAAATATATTCTAATGAACAGCAAAACTCTTTGTGGAGCTCTCATAGTATTATTAATTTAGCTGTTCTTCTACACATAGGACATTTATCAGATAAAGTCCAAGTATGTCAAAATAATTATATAAAAAGTTCAAAGTCATTTGAAAAAATATCGCGATCAACCACTAATAAGGGTGTATTTACATTGCTATTGATTTTTTTTTCACCCTCTTATAACAAGCCTCACTTTACTACCTCAAAAGAAGCATAAAACATTTTTTTTTAAATAGTGTTTATACTATTAAGAAGCCTAAAAGAACCATATAGTTAGTTATTACCCAATTTTTTTTTTTTTAAGGGCGGCCTTCCCACCGGCTTTCCCTGATAAATCCACCAGTAATAATAAAGAAAGCTTGTTGTGGTACTAAAACTTAATGTCTCCCTTTCAAGTAATCACAAAAATGTATCAAAAATAAAAAAGGCAGTTCCTATAGGATTCAAGTAAGTGTACGCTTTCAGTTGCGACCCCAAAACTATTTTTATTGGAGAATAATAAAAAAGTCTTAAATGATAATAAAAAAGACTTTTTTTAGTACTAAAACTTAATGTCGTCCGTCCAAGTAATCACAAAAGCTGTTAAAAATAAAATGGCTTTTAATGACGGTTTCTATAGGATTCATTCTGTACACTTTAAGTTGTGTTCCCAAAACGTTTTGGAATTATAATAAGATAACACAAATCGACATAATTTTTGTAACATCGATGGGCATGCTTATTTTGCGTTGGCCTAGCTTGTCCAATTTTCAAGACCTGCTTCTCTTTTATATAATGTGATCTTTGAAATCATTTTTACCTGCCTTAGGACCGGAAAGTACAACAAGACCGCAAAGGGGTTATTTTCACAGTAGTGTACGAATCTTTAAGAGTTTTATTGTTTTCTGCAGATTAGTTGGTTTCTGTCTCGTTTACAGTACAGTCAAGTGTTTAAGTCGATTTTGATATAAAATGGCAAGTTCGAGTCGTCGATGTTGCTAAAATCTAGCCGACAAGTTTTGTTATTTATGTGGACGATTTATTATAATAAGCTAGATCTATATCTAAAGAAGTCAAAAAAAGCCTATCTTTTATATTTTAAGTGCCAAATTGGGGATCAAGATAAAATTTGGACTCCTCATGTTTGTTGTATGAGTGCAATGGATGTATCGCAAAAAAATGCTATGCCATTTGCTGTTCCTATGGTGTGGAGAGAACCTACTGACCATGTAAGGGATTGCTACTTTTGCATCACTAAAACAGAAGGGATTTTAAAAAAGCATAGAGACAAAATAGAGTATCCAAATTTGCATTCTGCGCTAAGGCCACTTCCTCATTGCCAAAAACTACCGGTACCAATAGTGCCTTTAAACCTGGACATCGTGTTTCCCAATGATTCTAATTGTTCATCAGAATCTGATCCACAACTTTCTGAGAACACCAGTTGTGATCCAACATTTTTACCAAGTACCAGTAAACCTCACTTAATAACTCAGAGTGAATCAAATGACTTGGTACGTGACCTAGGATTGTCAAAACAAAAATCGGAACTCTCTGGTTCCAGACTTCAACAGTGGAACTTGTTAGATAAAAAAGCAAGTGTTTTACTTTACCGAAAACGAAATGTAACATTATCAAGTTTTGTTTTTTAAATGGAAGGGTCGCTATGTGTCTGTTGTGGTATTGATGGTTAAATGAATAAGCTTAATATGGAACATGATCCTAGCGAGTAGCGTTTATTCATAGATTCGTCGAAATACAGCCTAAAAGCAGTCCTGCTTTATTATGGAAACAAAAAACCATCTATTTCTTTAGCCCATTCAGTGACAATAAAACAAACCTTTGACAACTTAGCAACCATATTAAATCGTGTTAAATATGAACAGTATTAGTGGGATATCTGTGGAGATTTAAGTCAGAGGTATCTTGCTAGGACTTTAAAGGGGTTTTACAAAGTGTTGCTGTTTTTTGCGTCTCTGGGACAGTAGGGCAACAAAAGAACACTACAGTAAAAAGGATTGGCCCATAAAACTTTTTTTGAACCTGGTACTTTAAACATTAAATATGCCCCCCTTGTTGACCCCAAAAAGGTGCTGCTACATATTAAGCTTGGACTAATGAAAAACTTTGACAAGGCTATGGACAAAGAAGGTAGTGGTTTCCAGTACCTAACAGAAATATTTCCTTAACTAAGTAATGCAAAATTAAAAGAAGGCATACATACTGGATGATCTCCGTTTTTAAGAACAATTAAATAAAAAGGAATTGAAAGCTTGGACGTGTTTTGTACGTGTAGTGAAAGGATTTCTGGGCAACAAGAAAGATAAAAACTATAAAAGCCTCATAGATGAACTGTTAAAAACCTATGAATTACTAAGGTCTCTCAAAATACATTTTTTGCACTCCCATTTGAATTTTTTCCCGAAAAATTTGGGTGCAGTAAGCAACGAACAAGGAAAAAGGTTTCACCAGGACATCAGGACAATGGAAACAAGATACCAGTGACAGTTTTTATTCACATTACAACCAATCCGCAGTGATGTTTTTGCATATATTCTACATGTTTTTATGTTTATATTAAATAATTATATTAGATTGTAAACATATGTCGTCTCCTCTTTTTTCTCCTTATAACAAAAAAAACCTGTACGTATTACAGTAATTCGCTTATTATTTTCGGATTTAGCACTCTAAAATACTTCAAACAAACCTATTTTCATTAATGTTACTTTACAAAAATTTAAATTTGTTGACTTGCGATAATCAGTGGCGTATATTGACTATAAACAGTAACTGAAATAATATAGATAAAAAATGCACTTATTAGTAGTATTAGTAGTATTAGTATATAGTATTAGTATATATTACAAGTATTTAAATTGCCTTAAAAAGTAGGGGGCCTGGGTCACCTCTGACACCAGTATACGAAACTGAAGGTAGACGATCTATAAATCGATGCAGCGGCAAGTAACCGCGTACATCAATCTTCAACAAAATATTCCATGCCGCGGGGAAGGTTGCTCACTTTAGGGAATTTTTGGGTTTACCTGTTTGGTCTTTTGATAAACATGTTATACCTTATGGCTCATTAAAAATATTTTTGACCTCTAAACCACCAACTGAAATGCTTTCGCATTTTAATTGTTAATATCAAAATATAAACTTAATAATTTTAGGATATATTTATGGGCACAATGTATTCGGCAGCCACAGAAAAATAGTCAAAGACCAGTTGATTCCTAAGTAGTGAGAGATGATTCTTTTCACGCCCACCGTCCACCGGTGGAGCTTATTATCTTAAAATCTCTGACGTAATTAAATATTTAGGAATCTTGTGTGACGCGTTATTTAGGGCGTGGTCAATACTATCTGTCAAATGTCAAATGTCACCTGTCAAATGACATCTGTCACCTGTCATATGTCAAAAACCACGTGACTTGGAAAATGGCTGTTACGCGTAGGATACTTGTGCTAAGACCTAATATTGATTTGCGCAAACGCGAAAATTTTAGGTTATGCCGTTCGGGCGCTATCGACTAAAATCGTTTTTTAGCCCTGATGATGAGGTTAAGACGAGCGGTTTTTTAAAATTAGTGTAACGTCGTACCTATCGAATAGCGAAAACCGCATGACGCCATCTTTAGCCATAAAGGCGCTACAGCTGTTTAAAAATCGTCGAAATTGATCAGTAGAGAGACTTTGCCGGTTCTGGCGCCTCCACCTCCGGAGGAGCTTTATATCTCGAAATCTTGACGTCATTTGAAAGTTAGGAATCTTGGGCGAGGTTTATTTTAGAGTACTGCACATGTGCTAAAAAAATGGCGGTGGTCAAATGTCAAATGTCAAACGTCATACGTCAAAACCATGTGACTTAGAAAAGTTAGGTTACGTGTATGAGATGTATCTTAGGGTCTTACGCATGCGTTAAAAAAATGGCGGCGATCAAATGTCAAATGTCAAACGTCATACGTCAAAACCATGTGACTTAGAAAAGTTAGGTTACGTGTATGAGATGTATCTTAGGGTCTTACGCATGCGTTAAAAAAATGGCGGCGATCAAATGTCAAATGTTAAACGTCATACGTCAAAACCATGTGATTTAGAAAAGTTAGGTTACGTGTATGAGATATATTTTAAGGTCTTACGTAAGCGTTGAAAAAAATGGCGGCGATCAAATGTCAAATGTCAAACGTCATACGTCAAAACCATGTGACTTAGAAAAGTTAGGTTACGTGTATGAGATGTATCTTAGGGTCTTACGCATGCGTTAAACAAATGGTGGCGATCAAATGTCAAATGTTAAACGTTATACGTCAAAACCATGTGATTTAGAAAAGTTAGGTTACGTGTATGAGATATATTTTAAGGTCTTACGTAAGCGTTGAAAAAAATGGTGGCCATAAAATGTCAAACGTCACGCAGATCCCTAATGATGATGAGGATGGTTAAAATTGAAACGTTGTTTAATACATCATCTTGAACTAAGGATTATATATTGTATGTAAACATCTTTAACCATAAAGGCACAACAGCTGTTTAAAATAAGTTGAGAGACGTCAATTAGCGATTAGTACGGTGACCCTATAATAAATTATTCATTGTGATCTTGGCGCCTAAAGGAATAAAACTTAACCAAAGAATAGCTGTTAACGTCAATAATTTCAAGGTCAAACTTGTCAAACCTAACATGTATGCCGTCTCCGCATAGTCCCGGTGCTTAAGAGCAGAGCGCAGAACCTTATAATTATAATCTTATATACTGTTTTTCCAAATAACAGCCCTGTATTTTTAAATAACAGCACTGTATTTTCAAATAACAGCCCTGTTTTTTCCAAATAACAGCACTGTATTTTCAAATAACAGCCTTGTATTTCCAAATAACAGCCCTGTATTTCCAAATAACAGCCCTGTTTTTCCAAATAACAGCCCTGTATTTTTAAATAACAGCACTGTTTTTAAATAACAGCACTGTATTTCCAAATAACAGCCCAGTATTTTCAAATAACAGCCCTGTATTTCCAAATAACAGCCCTGTATTTCCAAATAACAGCCCTGTATTTTCAAATAACAGCCCTGTTTTTCCAAATAACAGCCCTGTATTTTCAAATATCAGCCCTGTATTTTCAAATAACAGCCCTGTATTTTCAAATACCAGCACTGTATTTCCAAATAACAGCCCTGTATTTTTAAATAACAGCCCGGTATTTTCAAATAACAGCCCTGTTTTCCAAATAACAGCCCAGTATTTTCAAATAACAGCACTGTATTTCCAAATAACAGCACTGTACTTTCAAATAACAGTACTGTTTTTCCAAATAACAGCCCTGTTTTTCAAATAACAGCCCCGTATTTTCAAATAACAGCCCTATTTTTCCAAATACCAGCCCTGTTTTTCCAAATAACAGCCCTGTATTTTTAAATAACAGCACTGTTTTTTTAAATAACAGCCCCGTATTTTCAAATAACAGCCCTGTTTTTCCAAATAACAGCCCTGTATTTTTAAATAACAGCCCTGTATTTTTAAATAACAGCCCTGTTTTTCCAAATAACAGCACTGTATTTTCAAATAACAGCCCTGTATTTCCAAATAACAGCCCTGTATTACCAAATAACAGCCCTGTTTTTCCAAATAACAGCCCTGTATTTTTAAATAACAGCACTGTTTTTTAAATAACAGCACTGTATTTCCAAATAACAGCCCAGTATTTTCAAATAACAGCCCTGTATTTCCAAGTAACAGCCCTGTATTTCCAAATAACAGCCCTGTATTTTCAAATAACATCCCTGTTTTTCCAAATAACAGCCCTGTATTTTCAAATATCAGCCCTGTATTTTCAAATAACAGCCCTGTATTTTCGAATAACAGCACTGTATTTCCGAATAACAGCCCTGTATTTTTAAATAACAGCCCGCTATTTTCAAATAACAGCCCTGTTTTCCAAATAACAGGCCAGTATTTTCAAATAACAGCACTGTATTTCCAAATAACAGCACTGTACTTTCAAATAACAGCACTGTTTTTCCAAATAACAACCCTGTTTTTCAAATAACAGCCCAGTATTTTCAAATAACAGCCCTATTTTTCCAAATAACAGCCCTGTTTTTCCAAATAACAGCCCTGTATTTTTAAATAACAGCCCTGTATTTTTAAATAACAGCACTGTTTTTTAAATAACAGCCCCGTATTTTCAAATAACAGCCCTGTTTTTCCAAATAACAGCCCTGTTTTTAAATAACAGATGTTTTTAAATAACAGCACTGTTTTTTTTAAAAAACAGCCCTGTTTTTAAATAAACCCTGTATTTTCAAATAACAGCCCTGTTTTTCAAAAACAGCACTGTTTTCAAATGTAAACAGCTGCCAAACCGTGCAAATAAATTTACATATACAACAAATAGACAAATGTTTCGTATGTCACAGGCTTCTGACTGTCTTGTGATTGGTTGAAGTCAAGAGGACTATAATTTTTATATTAGATACGCTTTAGATATGTAAAGAGGCTTATCAATCGTCCGGTGACCTTGAGGTGGGTAACCTTTTATCTGGCGACAGCGGACATCTGTTCTTTGACGTCATCGTGGTTAGTTGTTTGTACCTTCTCTCCTTGAAGGTGTTATCTTGTCTTCCTTCCTCCTTCTCTCTCCAGACGAGTCTGGGTCGCTAGCGACGCGAGAGAAGGAGGAAGGAAGACAAGATAACACCTTCAAGAGAGAGAGAGAGAGGTACAAACCACAACTAACCACGATGACGTCAAAGAACAGATGTCCGCTGTCCGCCGAGATAAAAGGTTACCCACCTCAAGGTCACCGGACGTTGATAAGCCTCATTTACATATCTAAAGCGTATCTGATATAAATAAATTATAGTCCTCTTGACTTCAACCAATCACAAGACAGTTGCCAGAAGCCCCGATGACGTCATACGAAACATTTGCGTAATATTGTGCAATATTATGTAAATGGTACTACTTTGCACGGTTGGCGTATGCTGTTATTTGGAAAAACAGTGCTGTTATTTGGAAAAACAGGGCTGTTATTTGGAAAAACATGGCTGTTATTTAAAATACAGGGCTGTTATTTAAAAAACAGTGCTGTTATTTAAAAAAACAGTGCTGTTATTTAAAAATACAGTGCTGTTATTTTAAAATCGCTAATTGACGTCTCTCAACTTATTTTAAACAGCTGTTGTGCCTTTATGGTTAAAGATGTTTACATACAATATATAATCCTTAGTTCAAGATGATGTATTAAACAACGTTTCAATTTTAACCATCCTCTTCATCATTAGGGATCTGCGTGACGTTTGACATTTGATGGCCACCATTTTTTTCAACGCTTACGTAAGACCTTAAAATATATCTCATACACGTAACCTAACTTTTCTAAATCACATGGTTTTGACGTATAACGTTTAACATTTGACATTTGATCGCCGCCATTTTTTTAACGCATGCGTAAGACCCTTAGATACATCTCATACACGTAACCTAACTTTTCTAAGTCACATGGTTTTGACGTATGACGTTTGACATTTGACATTTGATCGCCGCCATTTTTTTCAACGCTTACGTAAGACCTTAAAATATATCTCATACACGTAACCTAACTTTTCTAAATCACATGGTTTTGACGTATGACGTTTAACATTTGACATTTGATCGCCGCCATTTTTTTAACGCATGCGTAAGACCCTAGGATACATCTCATACACGTAACCTAACTTTTCTAAGTCACATGGTTTTGACGTATGACGTTTGACATTTGATCGCCGCCATTTTTTTAACGCATGCGTAAGACCCTAAGATACATCTCATACACGTAACCTAACTTTTCTGTCACATGGTTTTGACGTATGACGTTTGACATTTGACCACCGCCATTTTTTTAGCACATGTGCAGTACTCTAAAATAAACCTCGCCCAAGATTCCTAACTTTCAAATGACGTCAAGATTTCGAGATATAAAGCTCCTCCGGAGGTGGAGGCGCCAGAACCGGCAAAGTCTCTCTACTGATCAATTTCGACGATTTTTAAACAGCTGTAGCGCCTTTATGGCTAAAGATGGCGTCATGCGGTTTTCGCTATTCGATAGGTACGACGTTACACTAATTTTAAAAAATTTAAACCGCACGTCTTAACCTCATCATCAGGGCTAAAAAACGATTTTAGTCGATAGCGCCCGAACGGCATAACCTAAAATTTTCGCGTTTGCGCAAATCAATATTAGGTCTTAGCACAAGTATCCTACGCGTAACGGCCATTTTCCAAGTCACGTGGTTTTTGACATATGACAGGTGACAGATGTCATTTGACATTTGACAGGTGACATTTGAGAGATAGTATTGACCACGCCCTAAATAACGCGTCACACAAGATTCCTAAATATTTAATTACGTCAGAGATTTTAAGATAATAAGATCCACCGGTGGACGGTGGGCGTGAAAAGAATCATCTCTCACTACTTTCCTAATTTTAGCCAACACGATGCCTGTGCTCTTCAACGTTTCATTTTTCGAGCTCCAAGTCACTGGTTCAATTACTGGAATCGCGATGCTATTATCAAGTTTTAATACAACACCAGTAAGTCCGTAACTAAAACCACCTATTCGTAGCTCCACTCTTTCAAATGCCTCCTCAAGCATTTGTGGTAATGTAAATAACATTCTATTAAAAATCTTAAAATTATTTTACCGCTGCAACTGTAATTCTTTTATATCGTGAATTTTTGTCGGCACCGCCATCGCATGTAAAAATAAACACAGTGTCAAAATATACATGGATCCTCGCTTGTGATTTTTTTTCTGTGTGTTTTGTTTTTTTAGTTAGTGCCACTTTATTTCTGTAATATTATAAGAGTATTGTTCTTTAGGGTTTTTTAGTTTAACCTTTCTTTAGTGATTTCATTAGTAGCATGTTGTTGTTGCTATTACTCTCCCTAGAACTAGATCTAATTTTGGTTTGTTTTTTATTTCTTTGGGGTTTATTGTTACTTTTCTTTTTTTAATTTTTTTGTGCTTAAAGTAATTTTTGCTAGGACCATTTCCTAATATAAATAGTTTTAGCACACTAACACTCTAGTTAGAAATAATAAAGCCAATTTTTTGTGTAAAGATTTTATTGTATCAGGGTGTTTCTGGTGGTTAAACAATTGCATAACCGCTTTAATTAGAACAGGTAACCTTCCCTCGCTCAAAAATTTAGCCAGGTAAAATAACAGTATACTATTACAATACAGAAACCAACCGATTATAATTGTTCTAATTTGGACAGGCTGATAACTTAAACCTAGTGATCGTTAGATTATAGAAATAAATATACAGGGTATCCGAAAAATACGTGTACAACGTTTGATGACAGACTCCGGACGTCAAAATAAGTCGATTTGGGCGAACTTACCTATATCCCAATTAGTTAGCCTGCAGAGGGCGCCAAAGATTAAAAAAAATATTGGTTTTTCCCAAATTTTTCAAAAACGTGCAAATCAATATTAATAATTTTTGGTGATAAATCTTGGGTTATAAAATGACGTTTGCTGTTGGCATAGTTATTGACTGTACTTAACCTTAAGTATTATAAACGTGACGTCATATGTAGATATATCTTCTGATTTTTTATGTCATTGATTTATTGACAGATAAGATATTTTTTTCAGTAAAACAATGTATTTGGAAGATTTTTCATCTCTTGCAAAAATTTGCTAGGATAAGTCGTTATGCCAGAAAAAAATATTTTCAATTACGTGCATGGGCAAGATATTTAATTAATAATTTAAAAATCGATTAAATTAAGACATTATTTAAGCAAATGTACCAAAATAATCACCATTTTGTTGAATACACTTATTTACACATCTTAAAAATAAACTTGAACTTTATTTAATATCTCGGGATTATTAGGATGGGTTGCTTACATTTAAAATTCGTTGCCATGATTATTCGCGCGTGTTCAAAAGTCTTACAAATTTCGGTTTCAAGAGCACCCCACAAAAAGAAATCACACATATTTAGGTCCGGAGCACGTGGTGGCCATCGTACTGGTGCATCATCGCCTTTTTCAATCCACCTAGGGTATTGGTCATGAAGGTATAGTAAGTTCGCTCAAATCGACTTATTTTGACGTCCGGAGTCTGTCATCAAACGTTGTACACATATTTTTCGGACACCCTGTATTTTGTTGCCTTTTTAATAAAATATTTTGATTTATAAACTAACTTATATGGTTTTGACATCAATTAAAAGTCATATGTATCAACTGCCCGTCATTTTCACAATTTCCGTCCAGTTAACATGTTATAAAATAATGATTACATTTTTGACGTCACTACATCCTGTATTATTATAGTTTAAATCACAAAATGAAAGTGTTTAGTTAAAATTAGTAACTGTGTTTAAACGTTTTACTCGCGAAAAAATTACTACGGTTTTATTTATGTTAGAACCACTAAGAAAGGGTGTCTGATTTCTGGTACATGGAGGACTGGTCATTTCTTACAGTTACAAAATTCTAAAAACGTAAATCCATTATCGTTATCTACAAAATTTATTTCAAATTTTATTATATTATTCTACATGTACGGATTTCGCTTAGGATGAGAAGAGGAAGCGGTTGTGCTTAATACCATGGTGATATTTTTTAAATTAGTAATGCGTCATTACAGGTTTTTGTAAACAATTTTTATTTTCATACCTACCTACTAATTTGCAAATTGTATTTCTAGTTATAACCAGCTTATTCCTCGTGAATTAAAATGCAAACGGTTCTTCCTTGTTTTGATATTTTTTAATAGTGTGAGATTCTAAAATATCTACATATTATAATTAGGTTTCATCATAAAATAAACAAAATTATAAACTGCCAATGTACGAAAGTATAGTTTGCCTTATTTTCTTGTTTGTTTTTTCGAGATAGTACTCAGAGGTAGTAGTATCAATCTTTGTCAGAGGTTAAAAATCGCAAGTTTAAACGTACCGAGGGTGTTGTAAGGAAAATTTAAAGCTTTTCCAGGTGGACTGTTAAAGGATGGACAGTGCATAAAAATAGCAGTTTGCTTTGCTCTATTGCGAACTGCAAGAAAAGAAATCATACGGAGTACAAAAGTGGGGTCAATAATTCGGTCTTTTTAAATGGATTTAGGAATGCTAAGAGTTATGAAGACGTCATTTCCCAGATATAGGAACAGTGTTTTAAGCTGAGTCTAATTTGGGATACATACAGGGAATTCAGATTAAAAGGAAAATATACTTTAGGGTTTAAGAGAGAAATGCAAAGTGTTGGGATCGTATTCCCTAAGTTTATGACACTTGTTTTAAGTTGAAACGACCAAAAACTTTTTTGTGATCATCTTATTACCTTATATCGCATTGATTCATGTCATATTCATTATGTCTAATTTATTTAAAAACATCCATATATGACATTATAGACCGTCAGACCACCGCACCGTAGAAAAAAGAAACCAGTCTTACCCAGCATGCGTTGATCAATTATTGATAAATTTTACAGGATGACTGCGGTTAATTAATAGAAAATAGACCTAGAAAGTACTAAAAGTATCATCTTAAAACAATTGTACTCATTATGGCATCTAAACCAAACGAAATGTAATGAAAAAAAGATTCAGCGAAAAATTATCGGCATACGTGTAGGTGAAGTCTTAAGGGCCAATCTTTACCTTTAATTTTGTTTAAAAAATACGAGTTTTCTTGTGGTCGAGGCATACGTGATGACATGATCGTGTGACATCTATGAATAATAATTTTTATTATACAAAGCCACTAACCAACACAAGCAATCACATAAAAGGCATCGAGAAGTTTTGCCCATCACCATGATTAGTCCTTAAAGAATTGCAGCTATACGTGCCAGGGAAGTTCTTTGTTTGATGAACGACGTTATATAGTTTATTGAAGACACACCAATTGCTTCTAACATTATCCAAATCGAAAACGAATTGACTGCTATGCCAGTCATAAATAATATAAGAGAATAAGTTCGCAGTCAATGGACACTAGATAATTACATTTTATACTGCTGATTAGATTTGTAAAAAAAAAAGTTTTAAATAAAAACATATAATTAATTTTGAATATGTTGTTTAAATTTATTAATTTGTAGATTTAAAACTGCAAAAACACACACCTGTGTCAAGAAAAGGAGGGGATGCTCCAAAAATCAGCAAATTCGTGTGACGTAATTTATGTATGGCCCTCCAATAAAAATGCCGTAAGAGTAGAAGAAGAAATTGAAACAAATATTTTTTTCTGAGCTATACAAAAGTAACAGGAAACAGGATCAAAAGATATTTCCAACATCAATTTGGTGAGTAGTAAATATAGGTTAGAGAAAATTGGAAACAACTTACCTTAAACAAATTATAAGCCAATTAAAACTAATTATATTAGCACGGTTAATTCTGTATAATTTTTGATAGTTTTCCTAAATTTGATGCTTGAGATGATATCGCAGCTGCCAAAAAATCCACTCATCGGGAAAAAAAACATGTACGTTTAAAACTTTAGCAAGTTTATCATACCACGAGAACGCAAAAGTTTCCTTGACATTCCATGAGCACATGCGGACTTTAATAAGTTTGGTCAACCCCGCAAAAACTGGTTATTGTATGGTTACACGCAAGCCCAGTCAAATACACTAGCCGTGGTTTATTTGACTGGGCTTGCGCGTGACCATGCAAAAAAACGGTTTTTTGCGGGGTTGGAACAAACCCCTAGACCAGGAATGTTGCAAATATTTGCATCCGCATCCAAAACAATTTGAACATACGCATCCGCTTCCGCATCTGCAATAAATCTAAGCGGAGTTTCATGCGGATGCGGATGTCGCACAAGTTGCTATAAAAGAAAGAAATTAGGTAGGGCCGGCGAGTGGCGCGTGCCGTCCACACGTGATCGTTAACCAATGGGGGCGAACATTCTGTTCGCTGACAAGTTCCGACTCCGACGCGTTTGTTATTGTGTATCATTTGTGTCATAAATTAATCATTACATGTTTAGTTCCGCTTAACTTATGAACTCTATGAACATTTCGGTTATTAAGTGTTCCAAGCGAACAATTGTTCAGTAGCACGGGTTTAATTTACGCATATCTGCGTAGACTTGACTCCGAGAAGCCGGCAATATTGCTTTTTATTAAATATAATGCTCCAATTTTTAACTAGCACACTTAGTAATTAAATAGGTTATAAATTATTAAATAAATATTATCCTTTCTATTTTACTTCTGCACCCATATAGTTTTTAGTAAAAAATAAGACCAGCATCCGCGGATGTGAAAAAATCTGCATACGCAACATCCCTGCCCTAGACACCGTCCAAGTATATACTTGGTCGCTCCACTTGACAACCAGTCAAGTGGAGCGACTTATGTATGTGTCTTCCATTAATTACTGAAACGGACTGCATAAATCCCAGCTACAGTTTCGTGTACTTGTAAGGTTTGTGATCACGGTTTTGCGTACCTTTTACCTTAGTGAAAAGAACCTTTCATAAAATTGTTTTAAACAAATAAAAATAAATTAAAATGCTACATATTACGCTTTTCACTATCAACGTAAATCGAAATAAAATGAAGCATCTAAAAATAAGCTCTTTATTTTTCACGTATCTGGTTTTAACTAGTTTAACTTCTTATTAGTAGTAGTAAACACAATTATGTGGGCTAGCCAAAAGAAAACAAAAATACAATTCTTATGACAACCGTACGCAATTATGTAAATTGGTTCTTAATATAATTAATTCATTTAAAATTAAATTTAAATCTTATTAAAAAACTTCTGATGGACTGATAAAAATAAATATAATTTAAGTTATACAGTGTCTCTTTTTTTTCTTATCCGAAGACACTTCTGTGTCCACGTTGCTGAAAGACTAAGTACTAACACTCAGTCGCTATATGTCGGGATCAGGACCGATGCGGTCCCATTGCATAAAAAAATTCGTGACAAGTAAACGCAACAAACACGTCCGCTACAAAATTATAGAATTTACTACAATTCTGGAATATTGTTAACGTGTCTGGGGAATGGCGTCGCCCACAAATCTAAGCATTCTCAATTTCATTTAGAGATTAGTAACTCCATTCTTACAAAACGGCTTTCTTCTCTTGTTCAGCAACGTGGTGTGGGGTGCTTATCGCTTTTTTATGGCTTCTGCTTTGAGAAGTTAACCAATATTATTCCTCATCTATCAGCTTCTATACAAAGTGCCACTTTCATGCATCCTTTTTTTACAGTCCAACGGACAAGCCCTTTGTTTGTTCCTTCATTCCTAGAGTAAAGTGCCTCTAACTTCACCAAAGACACCCACGATACATTAGCACTTGCGCTTTAAGCTTGTTCCTAGTTAAAAAGAAGCAATTATATATATATATATATATATATATATATATATATATATATATATATATATATATATATATATATATATATATATATATATATATATATATATATATATATATATATATATATATATATATATATATATATATATATATATATATATATATATATATATATATATATATATATATATATATATATGTGTGTGTTCTGGCAATAAAAAAAATATGTTTGGTAAACCTATCTAAAGACAAGAAATTGAAAATTAGGCTTCTTAAAATGCTTTTAAAAGCTTGGATTATTACTTGTACAGGTAGGATGCGCAATAATAAACGCAACCGCTACCGCCAGCCAGATTGCCCAGGGTCTACCCGAAAGGGGAAGGAGGACAACATATCAAAAAATCAGCCGACCTGAAATTATTTTTTTTACCCGCCGTTGCTAGCCCCCGTACCGTTTGACCAATGATTTTAACCAGTTTTGGACGGTTAAAACCAATTTTGACCATTGCCCTGGTCAAAATCGAAAAAGTGGTGTTTTGCCAACCCTGATCTTAAATGTCAGTACATACAAAAGCAGATATATACTACCAACTATGTGAAATGAGCTAATTAGGATCAAAACCTGTAATAAAAACATAAATATTAATTGATTTGCCGGATTTTAAAACCTAAATTTAAACCTGTCTGAAACATTTTATGGACCTTTTGTGTCGTGTTATTTTAAAAAACAAGTAAACAACTTAAAAATCGACATCGAAAATATAAATGACGACAAAGTTAGTAATTGCGTTCAAAGTGTAAAATTGTAAACCTTACAAAAATATCAATTTCTTTTATTGCATGAACACTGTAAAAGGAAAAAATACAATACAGAGAAAACCTACACAAAACCCATTTCTATTAAAAAGCTCACTTTGATTGAGATCGCACTGCAGTGGGAGCAAATGGAAAGTATACTGGCCAAAAGTTTCAATAAATACTTTTATTATTGACATGTACCTTCAAAACGCATTCTTTTACACCATGTATATCTTTTCTTAGATAGTCTATTTAAAAAAATATTAAAATTTTGCCAGATTGCCAGACCTGTTTAATTTGGTAAAGTTAACTTCTTGCTGTTGTAGTTTTGTATTTATCTTCAGCGAACTAGTAGCTTAATACTGGAACGAAAGAAAACAACTACACACTTTACGTACTTGCAATTAAGAGGCAATTTGACGATATTTTTTTTATCTTGGGACAGTCCACGAAGGCTGATGCTGATAAGTACTAACGTACCGTGGGTGTCTTAAGTGTGGTAAGAGGGAGTTTATTCACACGGGACTTAAATATTTGAAGATTGGGAGGAAAAGGAAAAACTTCTGCGGGCAGCAGGTTCCATAGTCTTGACACTCTAGGGATAAAGGAACATAGAAAGCGGGAAGTTCGGAGCCTCTCTAACTGAACTGTAAAAGGATGCATGAAAGTTGCATTACGTGTTGCTGTTGGGAGCTGCCAGAGAAGGAATTATACTGTCCAACTCCTCTGAGCAGAAGCCGTAAAAATACCTAAAGAAGAGCGACAGATCCCCTACACCTCGACGGTGGGCAAGAAGAGGAAGCCTTTCTGTGAGCGTTGGATCATTAATAAGACGAACGGCTCTTCTTTGAATGGAGTCCAGAATGCTAAGTGTTGCAGGGGACGCCATTCCCCAGACATGATAACAATATTCTAAAGAGGGTCTGATTTGAGATACATACATGGTGTACAGATTGGAAGAAGAGAAATATTTTCTGGCTCGGAAGAGGAATCCAAGCTTTTTAAAAGCTGCCGAGGCTATGGATGTAATGTGCTTGTGCCAGTTGAGGCCATTCTCAAAAGTAACGCCGACAAGATTAAACGACTCTTTGTTCTGCAGAACTTGGCCGCTCATATGTAAGGGATGAGCATTGGCAGACTTTTTTCGCGACAGCGAACATGACTGTGTTTTCGAGGCATTAAACTGAACAAGATTTTTGGCGCTCCAATCCAAGATAAGTTTGAGGTCTTGTGAAAGAGATATCTGTAATGACCTGTGCTTTTTTTCCAAATCAGAATTACATGGTGGCTTAAGAACTTGAATACTAGAGTGGAGGGTACTATCGTCAGCAAAACTATGAATGGGATTGATTGTGGAAGAAAGAAGATCATTAATGTGTAGAAGAAACAGCGTGGGTGCCAGCACTGAGCCCTGGGACACCCCAGCATTAATTTGGTAGAAGCTGGAAGAATGACCATCTACAGTAAATGATATGCGTCGATTAGAAAGGAAACTGGAGAGCCAAGAGCAAAGCTTAGGTGGAAGACCGTAAGAAGGAAGTTTGTTAAGAAGCCCATCATGCCAGACCTGATCGAAAGCTTTGGATATGTCAAGAGCAATGATCTGGGATTCACCAAGAAACTTAAGGGACTTGTTCCAGTTGTGTGAGACAAATAAAAGAAGATCAGCTGTGAATTTACTGTGACGGAATCCATACTGTCTATCATGTAAGATCTTATGTTTTTCCAGATACTTAAAGATTTGGGAATAAATTAATTTTTTCATTACTTTGCAAACAACAGAAAAAAGAGATATAGGTCTATAGTTAGAAGGGAGAGTTTTGGATCCTTTTTGGGGACAGGTTGCACACGTGCAGCTTTCCAACTCTCCGGGAAAATGCCCGTGTCGTAAGAGATTCGAAAGAGGCGAGTTAGGATGGGTGCAAGCTCGGGAGCACATTTTTTAAGACGATTGCTGGTATGCCATCCAGCCCAGACGATTTTTTAGTATTAAGAGAAGAAAGAATACGCTTGATCTGTTCGATTTTAAAAATTATATCGGACATTTTATGAGAAACAGGGACAATGTTTGGCAAACAGATGATCAGGATCCTCATAAATCATTTACGAGTTCTCTGCCATTCTGGTGATCTGCGACGGGTTGTGATTCTGAGTGATCACTGCTCAAATTTTTTATTTGATACACGCAATTACAGAAACATTGTGTAGTGGCATTAGTAGTAACCAGAGTATTTGGATCAAGGTCCATTGCGTCTTACAGTCTTCCATTAGAAAAGCAAGTCAGTTTAATAGGTAGAAATATATACTACATTGGCAATACCTATGTAGTCAGTGTATATGCCTATAAGGCATGTATTCAAGCGAATATAAAAAGGGGCTATTGTATCCAAAACAGACACATTCTCTCAGACAGACATCACTGAAATACTTTTTTTACTGATTTCAATCTAACGTCACGATAGAGTGCATGTATAATCTCAAAGTAATTGCAGCCAGCAACAGTACGATAAAGGTCTTTATAATTTCTAGAAACACGGTCATAAAAGGGAATGAAAAAGCAAGTGATTTAGCTAGAGCAGGATCATAAAAATACCTTAACTATTCAGAACCAGGTTTGTATTATCAAACAGGCGATAACAATAACAGTAAACAGATGATAGCACGCAGTATGGTCAAGGACATGCTCAGAGCACGTTGGGCGCCTTTTTTAAAAAACTACTAAATGACGTGATTCTTAAGGCGCATATTCGTTAAGTGAGGCTCCCGCCCAAAAAGTATAGAAGAGGGGATTTTACGTCAGCGCACTACCACTCCATATTTAAAAATCAGCTATGCGCATGACTCGAATGAAGTGCTGTGTGTGTGTAAATTTATAACTATATTATCTATACATAATTACATTTTTAATCTAAATATCTAAATCTAATTCGGTTTCACTATCAGAGTCATCATTGAGATTAATTACAATAGGATTTATGTTGTTTTGTATAGAAATGTGAGCATAGGCGTGCGCAGGGTAAAGCTGGTGTGGGTGCCGAGATAATAATAATAATGAAGTGAATAAAACTATGAATAACAATATATCGATATTAATACATTGTTATTAATAAAATTAATTAATAACAAATTAATAAGAATAAATTCTTAGGAATGTCTGGTAAATATTTATGAAATAATAACAAACCGAGTACATTACACATTATTTATTATAAAATCATTCTTCTTTCATAAGGGACAATATTATACTTATATCAATATTTGCGGCTAATTCCTGTTCCACAAATGGAACTAGGAGATTTTCCAAACGTTGTTGGCGCATTGTGGATCTCAATTTTGATTTTACCATACTCATTTTCGAGAGGTGCGTTGGCGTGTAATTTTTAATCGAACCTTATCAAATAATTAGTTTCATATTTTAAATACAGTAATCTTTTTCAGACCAGTGGGGGTGCCACGGCACCCAAGACACCCACTGTGCGCACGCCTATGAATGTGAGAGTCCTTAATTTTCATAATGTGCTGTACTGAATTTTGCCAGCTCTCAGCTGGTATGTTAGTAATTAAATTTTTTATCAAATTTATAACATTGGGACTTAAAGTAGGTGTAACATTTTCTGCTCTGATCTTTGATTTTACTTGGTTCCACAAATGCTCTATGGGGTTAAACATACAGTGATACGGAGGAAGACGTAAGACAGTATGCCCAGCCTGTTCAGTCAAATTATCACATACATATTGTTTTTTAATTGCATCTGAATTTAGGACTTTCAAAAGTTGCGATTTTTTGTAACTGAATTCAAATAAATATCATTTTCTAACAAATATTCCTGGATTTCAGTTTTTGAACTTGATGAAGCTGGTGCTTTGTGTAGCAGACGGCTGTGGTAGCTTGCGTTATCCGTGACAATAACACTGTTGTTTGGAATATTTTTTAAAAGAGAATTTAAGAACCAGTTTTCAAAAAGTTCTGCACTTGTATCCTCATGATATTCCAAGCTAGAATCCTTAATATTCTTTGCAGACAACAGCAAGCAGTTTATGACAAATCCGTCTTCTGAACCAGCGTGTATTATGGTAATGCGTTTTCCTTTATTTGAAGGTGCTTTCGTCTGACAGTTTTGACTAGAATCAACCCATCCTTTGGATAATGTGTCGTGTGTATCGAACCATCTTTCATCAAGGTAAATTATGGATCTGTTTTCTAACATATATCTTTTAATTTCTTGAAGGTAATTAAATCTCCAAGTGCGTAATCTGTGCGATTCCATTACTACTTGTCTTTTGTCTATTTTGCGGTATTAAAATCCCATTTTACAAACAACTCTATGGAGGGTGGCACTGCTAATATTTACATTGGTTTTGTCTTTTTCAGTTTATCCAAGATAGGAGCAACACCGCTTTCATAAAGACAATATATTTTCCTTCTTATTAGATCCTGATCACTATTGTCTCTACGATGAGATTGAAAATCACTACGTTTTTTTCTTCTGTTCAATTCTTTACTAATAATAATATCCCTTATCGATGATATTGGAGTTTTTGTAAGTAGACAGGTTTCTTTTAAAGCTTCTTGTTTAATTAGTCCTCTACTGATTAAAGTTTCATACACATTTTTCACAACCTGTTTTGCATCTAATGACACACTTTTTTGAAACGCACAGTAAAAACGGTTATTCAACACTGCTACTAAAATATTAGCCGAAATATTTATATACCTAATGGTAAATACTCAAGAATACCTGGCCCACCCCTGGCAAACAATGCCTCATAAGTAATTTTTTGATACTTCTGCGTCAAAATATTTAGTTTCTTGAGTTCCAATTTAAAATGGGTTTACCCAATAACAATAGGTAATAAAATCGTTAAAGGTTTATTGGGGTATTATCCGTCAAAAGCCATAGCGATGTACTTTGAGACAGACTATACTGTATATACCCTCCACACTTCCATACTTTTTGCTACCGCCCAAGAGGGCCGCGCGCGGCGTCCTTAACCTGATTCGACCAATCTCATTGGCTCGGTAGTGTTCGCCTAGCCAGAAACACCGGTTTGGCCATATACTTATAAACCAATATACTGATTACATTGACATAAAATTGAAGCCAAGAGAGAGAGAAAGGCATATTCGACGTCCCATTTAATAACGTATATGTCCATCTCAAGATGGACTCAGCATATCTGCGCAAGCTTTAAGAGCTCTTTTTGGATTGGTGAACAACCAAACGATCGATAACCGTTGTGATGACCAGCCAATAGGATGTTAGAATTTTACTCATGCGCAGTTGGAAGCTCTCCATCGTGAAATAGACTTATGAAAAATTTATATTATGTTTGGTAGTGCTATCTCTCTCTGTTGGCTTCAAAATATCATCACACAACATATGAGACGTTATCAGTATATTGGTTTATAAGTATATGGGTTTGGCATCCACTTTCCGCGGCAAGGATAACGATAAAGTCGCGCGCGGCAGCCGCGTAAATTTATACGCACCTTTAGAAAGTGAATCAGTGGAACTACTGGTAAGCCACTGTCACTTACAAAAACTTTTTCAGAAAATGGCTAATTCATAACAATACGCAGGCTCTTCGGAAAAAAATAGAAAACAGCCTACTCTAAGTTCAAGTACACCTAAACCAACCAACTAGCCAAACAAGTAACCAATAAACTACAAATTAAGAGGCTCAAGTTTCAAGCCCATTACCAACCTTTGCTTGTTCTATTAAATTAATTGATCAGTCACCTTTTGAATCATCACACAAAGGGTCCCTGATAATACTAGGAAAACTTCCAATTTATGATTACTTTTTAATTATTCAGATAATTTTAACACATTAATGAATCGTTTTAAATGAAACACACTTAAATGAAGAAGGATTTATTTTTCACTGCCTTTGGTAATTTAATATCGGTGCTGCCATGTAACCAGTTTATGCGATTGTGAAACGAAGTTTGTGCTTTTTTGTTTCACACATAAATAAAATTGCATAATAAACTGCGCATAGCATTTTTCAAAGCAAAACCAGAGAGCCTAACAAAAAGCATTAAGCCCAATTACGTTAACAATTGTTGCTTTAACCAAGTCACAATTTGTCCTGAATACGTGCAGAGTTTTATAGTTTGAGTGCCCAAACTTTTTTTCTCGTGGACCATTTGCCATGTTTATTGGTTTTGAGTAGAACCCCTGCTTACCGAATATGCAATTTTTGTAAATTTATAAATTTTAAACGTGATCCTGGTGGTCGATATAGACTACTTTGGGTATCATTAGTGTAGAATTTCGCGACGCCACGTTGTCAAGCATGGAATGTGACTTGACAAAACCAAAAAGTTACAAAACTGCAACATGAAATTTAGTAAAAAATATGTGTGTTATGCAGAAGGCGTACGGTGCAAGCTGAGACTAAATTAGAGCTTGATTTACCCAAAGAAAAAAAAGATTAGGAACGGAACTACTTTTTTTCCCATTTAAAAACTCACTCACTGTTATCTTAACATTGAAGAAGACACAGGTAAATTTAAAAAAAAAATGGGAATGTTTACTTTCTCGTTTTGACAAATGATTGTTTTTTTTTAATATCAAATTAGGCATATATTAACATTATTTGTATATTGCATAAGAAAATTATTTTAAACCAGATAAGTACACGGGGCCAGATGCAAGTTAGCATTATACAGGTTATCAAGAGTAGGTCAATGCATCAGCATTCTGTGTTATTCTAATTACTGCATTAAATTATTTTTAAAATACAGATAATAATCTCGTAGAAAAAGACAGTTTAAAGATTAAGATCGGAATAAAAAAACACCGTGTTTCTAGTCAACATTACTTATAATCAACATAATTTTTATTGGGTAATTACTTAGTACACGAAAGTTAAATATCTATGTCGCTATTAAAGACAAAAAAATAAAACTAGTGTCCGACCGAAGGTAAAGCCAAAGTGGTACCTTCGGTCATTTTCCATGGATACATGATCCAAAAGTAACGCATTTAACGTAATCTAGACACTTTGGTTTGGAACTAAAAAACTTAAATATTTTGACGCAGAAATGTCAAAAAATTACTTATGAGGCATCGTTGCATTCAGAAAGATATATCCTATTAAAATAAGAGAAAATATACCGGTGGTCCCATCTAAAATTTAAGAGTTCTAATTGTTTCCGGTTAAACTGACAAAAACCAAGTGAATAGGTCAAACAATGCAAATTTATGTCAAATACTGAAGTACCAAATTTTATTTTTTTACCAAAAAAAAAAAAAATTAAAAAGGTTATGAGAGGAAAATCACCTCTGAGAAACACCCGGTATGCACATACTCTTCAAAAGTGACAGTTAAAGTTACAAACGTAATGTCGAGCCTAAGGATAATAATAATTATTTTTAAGTTTAATTGCTTCGCCCCAAAAAAGCGAAGATTTGGCCGAAGCCGAAGTTTTGTAGCCAAGCGCCGAAAACGAAGAAACAAGCAAAGCTATTATCATTCATTCGCGCGAGAGGAAAGCTGGCAGTGGTGGGGCATTCGAAGACTTTTTGTATCGGCCGATTCGACACACTTTTCTCTTCTCATGAACGTCTGCATAATTAAGCTAACACTGAGATTGTATTTAACAATAATATAATAACAGTTTTTAATATTCGTCATAATATTCACAAAATATTTTTCACGTTTCCAAATTGAATACTTCAGTCATTATGATGATGCCATATCACTATAATGGTCGATATATTTTTACAGCAATGCAATACACAATCGGCTTCGGTTTCGCCAAAAATTGGCCTCCAGTCGAACACTAATTAAAACAAAATATTATATTTTACAACAAAAAAAAAATGCAGCGCTTACGTGAGGTGCGAAATAATTTCGTATTGTTCGATTATACATTTAAAACACAGAATTCCACAAATCAAAAATCTGTTAACACGCACTTGATAACAACCACATAATTCTAGTATTTTAGCAAAGGAAACTTGTTCAAAAAACGTAAAATAGAAGAAAGAGCATATATATTATTAAATAAAGATAATGGAGCCCCTTGCATAATATTTATTTTGATCTAAAAACATGTTCAGTCTCTTTCTTTAGAAAAAAATAGTTTTGTAATTACAAATTAAAGTTTAATTAAAATTAAATTTGTCGTCGGACTAAAAAGCCGTGTGGCCGAGTTCCAATATTAGAGCTTTTGCTTCGTTAACTTATTTTTTTGAGAGGAAAAAGAAAAAATCCACCGCGTACCTTTATTCCGATTATCCGATCTAAGATAAATCGGTTTAATAATTTTTTAATTGTCGTAGCCATAGTTACTGACTTATTAAAACACAAATGTAGTTATTTCCTTAACTAACTTTGCACAGATTTTACCTAACGACATCTCGTGACCAGCTTCGATCTATATCAGATCTCATAGACAGGCTAGCCGTGTTTTACTGAAAATAATTAATGTACCAGTCAAAACATACTTACAAAAATTTCTCAGAATTTCTTTAATTTCATATGATATATTCTAACAATAATTTTAATCACTATTTTATTTTTTACTTAAGCTGATCTTCATAACGATACACCGAAATGTAGATAAGTAATTAGATTTTTTTAGGTGTTTTGGGGGTTTCTTCTGTTTCAGGTGACGTGATAGTTTATAGGGGTCAATATGGCTGGCACACTCAGTCGCTATACCCCAGGACCAGAACCGAAGCTGTCCCATTATATAAAAACTTTTCTGGCGATTACACAACAAAAATTTTTTACATACATTATATTGATACCAAAAAATTTACAATTTTAATTTATATTCAAATAGATACAGAAATGTACACTGACAACTTGTTATGGAATTTCCGTCCACTGCCCGCGATAATTCGCGTTGTTGCTGACGTCAAAGTGTCGACAAACAAACAGAAGTCAACAGTCTTTCAATAAAGCTGTTCTATTTCCAGTCTCTAAATGTAAGTGGCCATCTTGTTTTGAATCCAAACACTTTGATTCAAGCAATTGAAATATATTATACTGTTTATTTTGATTTGAAACGGGAGCAGAGGCAATGAGGCTAAATTTGTAATAAATTCACTGCAACGATAAGGATCGTCAAAGAACAATTTAAAAAATATAAAATTTAAAACAAAATATAACAAATGGTTAAAAAACATTCTACCCAATTTTTATTCAATTTGGCCTTAAACACAGCAAAAAACAACTATCCAAAAGTTACTTATCAGTCAAAGGAAGCCTAAATTATGCGCCTGTCTGGTAATGATTGCTTTCTTTTAAAAGTACTAAAAGCTGCAAAACATTTAAAATTCAATTTACTTCCCATACAGACTATTATATTTTGCAATAAAAACAAATGCATCAATATTGCTGACAGGGTGGATAAAAATCATGTTTTTTATTGGAAAAAAAAAATAAAAATTGATGATTTTATTTATTCATAATTTTTTAAATATTTTTGTTAATCCAATTTTGGCAAGCTTTTATTAAATATACATATTTTCTAACAATTGTACTAGTTTTTATCTTATTTTGTTAAGCATACAAATATATTCAGGCATGAATAATGCACATAAATTGTCGCAGTTTGCGAGTTTGCGGCTTTGTCGAAACTTGCAGAGCAGAAAAAGGGCAATAAATGACACGCACCTATTCTAGTTATCAGTACTATTTTTGCTTCTACCAAGAAATTTATTATTACGTCAAGGCAGAAAGGAACATAGTATACGGCAACCTCTTATAAAAAAGAAAGTGCTTGGCAAAGCGGTCAAAGTTTTATCGTCGTAATATTTTGAGAGTATCTCATTAATTTATTGATATTTTTTGAAAAAATGGTTTGTTATTAACATTTCTTTTTTATAATGAGACCTTAGCAAGTGTTTAATGATCCCAGAAAATTTCCTTCACAATCTTTCTTGCGTTTTGATAAAAAATTGTTTTGCCCATCTGCATTTTTTAGTAAGAAACTACTACTACCACATCTATCCAGTGTGGAATTTTATGAATTTTTTGACGGCCGTTTTTGCGAAAAATATTGGTGTTGCGAAAAAAATGGTAAGGACCATTTCTGTAGATTTCGAGGTGATCTTCATTTTTTGTCTAAACAAAAATTTTCTAATTCGCATATTTTGGCAGATATTTGCGGGAAACTCATTTTTGGGACTTTGGGGGGACATTTTCAGCGGGTTCCCACGACGGAATCGTGATAAACTTTTTCTCGCTCGAAAGCATCCCAAAGACCTAAAAATTGCGCCACAAATGAAAACTGTACAGATTTATTTACAGCTTTGGGTACTTTCAGGTTTTTAGTTACTGGACTATTTCCCAAATACAAATACAAAAAGATTCCAAATACATCCAGTTATGGGATACAGATTTTTGGGTTACTAGTCTCCTCATAAATTGTTAGAATTATTTTGGAATTTTTTTTTTAATTTTCTTCAAGATAAAACTAAATTCTCGAAAAATTTAGCAAAAATCCCACTATTACTTAAATAAAAAGAATAAGCATCTAGCGCTGCTTCACCAGTTTAGTAAAATATTCAGCGTCTTATAGAATGAACTTACGCGATCCTTACCTGAAGAACACTTGAATAATATATTTTTTTTAAAACTTGCTTGGTGGTATTTATAAGGATACTTTATTTAACTCAAAAATTTTGAAGATGTTTCAACATGCGGTTATACCAAAAGTAGAGATTATAACGCTAAATGGGCCTTCTTTAGTGTTTAAGGAGCGTAAGATGATTGGGACAAAAAGCTTAAGAAAACTGACACTTAAAATAATTTTATAAACTGTGAACCAATTTAACATCAATTATAATATGGCTTCCATATCACTTTAGACTAGGCAATTTTCCAATTTAGGTACTTAGGTACTAAAGGGAACATATTTTCCTAACTACCTATAAAGGGTATGTAGTGTAATGAACCCTCGAACGAACCCAAATTTATATGCATTTGAACCTAAAACTTCACAAATCTATATAATATTATGGAATGCTATTTTTAAGTAATGCAAAATAAGTTTTAAATGGGACATTTCATCGTAATTGTACAGGGTGTCTCACAAAAATCAATTAAATTTTTTAATACATTTTCATATACCAAAAGCACATAAATTATTAAATGGTATTTGTAAAACAGAGATATACACTATCAGACATACATATTGCAAGAAATTGAAAATTTAAAAATCTGTATGATATTTAACACATACTCGAGAGCCTGCTCTAAACATAGCAACAACATTGTTTTTCTAGTTGGCCGTGATTATATCTGACACAACAAAACATTATTCCGTCAGCATTTACGATTTGAGACTTTGATGTTTATTAGTGTGTTTTTAAGCGTCAAAAGTATTGGAACAAACATATTTTATTGCATTTGTGCAGTGGTTTTGGGAGTTAATCCAAGTTTGCATCTTAGAGTTTGTTAACGCTGGTTCAGAGTAGTAGGTACTTCTGGAAATGGAAAAAGGAATTGCTTATTCAAAGATTTAGGGTCCCGAGTTTTAAGGGCTTTCCAGAATGGAGAAAAACAAGCTGCTATTGCTCAAAGGTTTTCTTTAGTTCCCAGTACCGTTTTATAGATAATCTCATATTTTAATAAAAGACATTATTTAAATACTATTCTTAAGTCAGGTGGGCCAAGAAAAACAAACATACACGGAGACAAGTTGATAAAACGCATTTCTCAAAACGATCCGTGGAAGTCAGGTCCTCAGATTAAAGCCGAAATACCCCATATAGACAATTTCCTGCCGAACTATTCAAAGAAGATTAGTGCAGGCTCGGTTATACAGTAGGATACCAGCAAAAAACCCTTAATTTCTGCAAGAAATAGAGCTGCTAGACTTGCATTCGCACAAAGGCATATCAAATTCCAAACTAGTCGGGGACTGTATACAGGCCCTGGAAAAAGTCGGCTTGGAAAACAAACTTACGGTAGCCTGGGTACCAGGCCACGAGGGCCATCCAGGTAACGAAGAGGCCGACGACCTAGCCAAAAGAGGATCAGCCGCGGAAATGATAGGCCCGGAGCCATTCTGCGGTATCTCGGCAGGTCTCTTCAAAGCATCTATTAAGAGTTGGGTAGACAGACAGTTTCAAAGCTGGTGGGTACAAACACCGGGACAACGACAGGCAAAGCAGTTCATTAAGACCTGCTCGGCCAAGTTTACATCGGACCTACTGAGCCACAGCCGTAAGGTCGTAAGGATAACGGTAGGTCAACTAACAGGTCATTGTAAACTCAACAAGCACCTGGAAAGAATAAACCTGGTGGAGGATAGCCTGGTAGGTTCTGCCAGGAGGCTGAAGAAACAGCCCTACATGTGTGGTGCCATCAACACTACAGGCTTAGGTTTACATGCACTTGGAAGGAGAAGCCAAACGGCAGTGTATGGATAGCCAGTGTGTTAAGAAAACGGGCTTGGAAAGGTACCTGAAGAGAGAAACCACAATAAATCTGGTAAGGTTGCAGTGGTGGAGGTCATTTTTCGCCATCTCCGCTCAAATAATCTAATCTAATCTAAGGCATATCAACTGGACTCATGTTGATTGGAGAAAGGTGCTGAATGTGTTGTTTAAATCATGCTTTAAAGAAGTTTTTGTTTGATTGTCACAGTATAATATACCAGCAAACAACATTAAAACTATAGAGTTGTTGTTATGTTTAGAGCAGGCTCTCGAGTATGCGTTAAATATCATACAGATTTTTAAATTATCAATTTGTTGCAATACTTATGTCCGATAATGTAGATACACAATAAAGGATGGTTACAAAAATGATTTAATTTAAAATTTGCATAATGGTTGTCTCAAGGGTTGATACCAGAAACATAATAATTCTTTTATAACTTTTGATTATATATGAAGAGTTCACATTGTAGTTTTTTAAATATCAAATTATAGGCGTTCATTCCACAATTAATTAATCTGTTAAAGATACTTTTTAAGAAATTATCAAATGATGATCATGCTTAGAATTTCAACAAAAACAAAGGTAATTTATTTTCTTTTTGTTTCAGGATAGTTTAACCTATGGTCATGGACAAATCTCCTGGTACATAATTATCGGCTTTTTAGCAATGTTTCAACAAGAGGATTTTACAAAAAATTATTAATTAAAATAAATAATTTAGGGTTCAACACAATATAATTTAGCCCCAACACATTGATTAAGTTGGCCTTAGTTAAATAATCTTCCAAAAGCGTTAAAACTCTTTAATGTGTAGTTGCAAAGTAAATTATTAAAATAAGTTAACAGGCAAACATGTGGAAATACCTCACTGACTGTAAACTGTAGTACTAGGAATACTGTATACATAAATCCTAATGGAAATATAGATCTGATAATTAATTGAAATAAGTAAGCAGCAAAAAATATGAAAATCTGATAAGGACTGATTTTTTTTGTTGGTACTCCTTGTGTTTACTTTTAAGGGAATTTTTGTAAAAAGTACTTTAAGGATCTTCTAGGTTAATTTTATAAGGTTTGTATGATTTAAAATTACAAAAACAGAACTGAGTCAATAAATAATTTCGTGGAGTTTTATCCAATATAAATTTTATACATCTCTCTCTTTTAAGAGCCTTTCTTTAAAAAAATTAAAAAAATCTATTGACTTATAATAACCAGTACATCTTTTAGTTTTTACTCGTTTGGCACTTTTCAGAAAACTATATAAAGCTGTCTACAGTAAATATTTTGTATTCTAAAATAAAGACAGAGGGACAGGGGGAATGTTTTTATGGAACATAAGACTACTACTATCACCCGGATCACCGATCACCGATCAGTAATACTTTTACAGCTCCTTTTAGGATATATACGATATTTATTTAGAGCTTTTGGAGCTATAATCACTGAGACTATTTCCCAATCTTCTTATTAATAGTTTATCTATTTTTTAAAAATAGGGATACAAATTTCAAAAAAGCTATGAACACTGGTACTTACCGGCATCGGGATTTTCACTTTTGACGTTTGGTTTTAATTTTTTGTCTGTCTTTTTTTCTGTTGTCACTTTCTGTACGCGTTTCGGCGGCATTATCTTAATAAAACTGTTTATTTTGTATTAAATATATAAAAATTATTGTACAAAAAATAAGTAAATATTTTTAACTTTGGAATTTACGTTTTGACTCGTTTGTTGTGATAAAAAGTAATGTCAATTGTCAAACAACTATCAAAAACAGCTGTTTGAAGCTAAAGCCAGAAGAACCAACAAGGATACTAACCTCGTTGGCCAGAACTGCTTGCTTTGCTTTCACTTTTTTTGGTCTCCGTCGGTGGACGTTCAACCAGCTCTCCCCTTTCCAGACACACGTTGTTATCAACGTGGCTTTCCCAGGCTTTGTACGTGGAACTTCTGGATAGTCGGGCTCTGTAGCCCCAAAAATTCCGAACTTTTCAAAAACTTAAATTCTCAAAATTTTCTAAAATATTTTCTTATCGATGCAAGGCACAAAAAATGGACGTCCGACCAGGAAGACTGCTACTGGTATCGCGCATAACCGTTTTCTGTCAGTACTGCTCCTTCCTGCTGAGCGCGCAACCATCTTCCGCCATTAGGAAAATTCCTCGTGCGTTGGGCTCCCAGAAAGAAACAGATATAGGAATCATCGCTCACAGCGCTTAGCCCCAGAAGAAGGACTCCATCGTTTGGCTTGAGTTTCTTCTTGATCCCCGATGGTAAAAGCCGTTGATACAGCTCCTTCAGCCGCCTTCCCGGAAAAAACTATGTAGTTTTTTTATCGCGAGCACTTCACTGATCGGAGGTCAAATAGGAACTGTGGCCAGAACTGACTAATTTCTATGTTTATGGCTTTGATGCACGTCAATTCGCCAGCGCTCCCCTTTCCAGTCACACGTTGTGATGTCACAACGTGAGCTTTCACGGGCTTTGTCAGTAGAAAGTCCAGATATCGGGCTCTGTAGCCACCAGAAATTTCGTTTTTTTTCAAATTTAAACTTTTCCAGTGTTTTAAATGATGAAGGGCACACATATTGGCTGTCAAACCAAGGACTGCTACTGATATTCCGTACAACTCACTTGCTGACAGTCTGACGTCCTATGCTGCGCGCGCAACCGATTTTCTGCCTTAGAAAGGCAACCTCGTGCACAATACAGTATGTGAAAACAACAGGGATCTAGGCCTTTATCGCTAACAGCTCTTAACCCCAAAAGAAGGACCCCCATTAATTGGCGGTGAGTTCCCCTTCCATTTTCACGAGCAAAAACATATTCTTTCCGCGCCAGTGCGGTTGATTTCCTCGAAAAAGCGTAAGCCTTCAATCGCGTGCTATACTAGGTGAAAGTCGAAACCAAAGTTAAGCTAAAGCCAGTTGGGCTTAGTTCACTTTTAGTGTATTTATTTTAACTTGTAGAACCGTTCTGTCGGTTCTTTGAACTGCCAAAAACTGTTCTACAAAATGGCTTTCATACAAAAAGATCATATATTGACAGTTCAAGAACGGTTTAGAACAATTTTACGAGTTAAAAGAAATACACTTTTTAACGCTTGGTAAGGCAGGCAGGGCAAGTATCGAGCAGGTGAGGTCATCAACAGGGCACTAAGGATAATTCGCACGCGATAGAGAAAATACATAAAATAATTTTTTTTATACGCAAAAAAGTTAATTTATCTATTTATTAGCATCTGTCAATAGTGTTAATTCGTGTTTACCAGACGATTCCAATCTTTAGACGCGCGAATTGACACTATTGACAGATGCTGATGATAAATGAATAGTTTAAATGTTCTGCGTAATTTAAATTTTACTTCATACTTTTCTGTATGAATTTGTGTTTTTGGTGTTAATTTTACAACCTAATACTTAAAAACCAAAAATATACACCCGAAAATAAAAGTTGGGTCAGTTCTCGTTTCTCTATTGCGTTCGAATTATTTTTTGTGCACTGTTGATATCGCTATCTGCCCTGCCTGCTCTACCGAGCGTCAAAGCTAACCACAAAACACGAAAGCCCATATCTTAACTATACCTTCAGTTTCTGTTTGACTTTCGACTAGTGAGGTACGGTCGATAAAAAAAACTACATAGTTTTCCCGGTAAGGCGGTAGAAGGAACCGTGTCTGCTGTATTTCCCGTTGGGGATTAAGGAAAAGCTCACCCTGCCATTCGGAGTGTGGTGAAAGTGTAGTTTCGAAGTCTGGAGTGATTCCTATAACCCTTTTTTTAGAATCACACGTGGTGACGTTGACCATAATGCAGTATAGAGCACAGGCCCTGAGGACAAAAAAGAAACTAAAAGAGACAGGTTATATCTGGTTTTTGTTGTTGAATTTCTCGGCAACTGAATGTGCATTTGAATAGTCGGGAGCTTCGATTCGGTTTCGAGCCGGACTAGATTGAAGTTCCTAAGAAATATGTCTAGCCCCTCTCTTAACCCGATTTAACGGGAGTTTAACCAACGCGGAAGGGTTGCTCCGCCTCTTGCTAAGCTTTGGATGGGTGAGGGCGAGCTGGCGAATGTCTAAGCAGCAAAGCCATCCGGGGATTAGACAAGGAACTTGTCTAAGGCAGCCCCTAATCTGCAAGCAAGCAACGGCGAATGCCTGAGCAGCAAAGCCATCCGGGGGTATAGCTGCCCTCAATCTGCAAGCAAACTATCCCTAAGTCAGAGATGAGTAGGGAGATTGCCGATGCCGTGTTATGAAAACGCGACGGAAAAAAGAGCGCCCCGGCATGGTCAACTCCCGAACTAGACGCACCTTCTTCCCTCTTCGCGTGCTTAAGTGCGTCTACATGGACAAGAACGGGAGACGAACTGCGGCCACAGTTTTAATTTCCACTCGGGAACACTTTTTTTTTTAATTTTGTATCGATATTTACAATAAAATTACAATTGTATGCAATCGTAAATGTAAATTGTTAATAAAGAATTTTTTATTAACATGAAAATCGACCACTGGTCGCCCGAGAACGTCGGCATCGGTGCGTCTTCCGTTCTCGTCCATGTAGACGCACTTTAGCAGGCGGAGAGGGGAGAAAGTGTGTCTAGTTCGGCGCTCGACCAGTGCAAAGGCGCTAGCTCGTGACAGCATTCGCTGATACACCTCGCTCCATTGTCATCGGCAATCTCCCTACTCATTTCTGCTTAAGTTTAGTTTCACTCTCGCTCCGTTGCTAAAATACCTTATGTAAGGGGATGACGTGCCTTAGGAAATTTAGCTTCCGTGGATCTATCTTAAGGTCCTGCGCATGCGTAAAAAGCGACTGCCAACTGACATATGTTATTTAGCAAAAACCACACTCCTGGTACTCTTATCTTCTTTTTCTCGCATGGATAACCGGCAGGCCTGCCTCTAGTGGCTATATGCTCGAAGAACACTTTCTATCTTTAACAGAACAAGCAAAAACGTTTGAAGAACCAAAAAAAATAAGTATATACTTTTTTTTTTAATCTAACTTTTGTAATTTAGGTATTTTTTTCCAGAGTCAGTAAAATCTTAAATCCAAAGTTAAAGCTAATTTGTCAGATAATAGAAAACTAAGGCAGAAAGCTGCAAATATTTTGCTTGTATCACAAACTGTTAATTAGTCATGACTAGTTACTAACAGGAAAACCTTTTTTCCAATGTTTTTATTGCGACAACGAAAAAGTTTGCCCAATAACAAAGATTTTTGTAAAATAATTCACAAAAATTATTTCATTAAAAAAATGTGTATGATTGTTAAAAACATGCAATGGAAAATAAAAACATAAAGGTCAAAGCTTTTTTTTAAGACATCCTTCTATAAGCAGTAAGATTTGGGTTCAGGTGGTACAAAATAAAGGTTTTCGGTGATATAATTTTATTATATACCTTTCAAATTTTTTACAATACTCTTAAAACAAAAACTGTCAAACGTAAAAATTCACCAATTCCATTTTTTTTATAACAGCTTACCCTAAAAATATTTTAGAGCTTTTTCAAAAAAATAATAAAAATAAAATATAGCTTATAAAAAAATAATGTACAGTTTATAAAGTAAAATTGTAATTTGTTCTAACTATACTAAAAATCTACTGATTTTGCTGTTAAAAAAAAAACATGCAGAAAACAAAATAAAAAGTTACGACATCATAGTAATACTAAGAAAGTAATATTTTAGGTTAGGTATAACTGTTACCTAGGTCCTTAGTGGCCTTGTTTATTTGTAAAACTTAATCATAAAATGCAAGGTTTGAAAATGATGTACTAAAACTCAAAATAATCAGACTGGACTGTGCGTTGTAAGAATGACAATTTTTAAAAATTATTTTTAAGCAAATTAACTTCTTTAAATCTCCTCACTTGTATTTCAGCCCTAAGTGTAAGGTTTTAAAATAATGCACTTAACCTCATTCAATGTCAATCTATCAATGCATTGTTTAGGTTGGATAAATTACCAATGTAATATATTCCTGGCCTTCATTCCAAACTTTTTCAAATTCAAAAATATATTAAAAGATGATCGACATCTCTTATTCCAGTAATGACTTAAAAATAAAATGGAAATGGTTTAAACTTTCAGTGTCGTCCCTTATTTTTAAAGTTTTAAGGGGCCATTCAAGTATTACATAAGCAGATTAACTTCAATTACTTATTCCCTCCTCCCCCATGTCAGCTAAAGTAAGCAAAGCTTTTACCCCCCTCTCAGGTTTACGTAAATATTGATATATGAATTTTTCTTTTAATTGGTGGGAAGCCTTGAAAATGCGTATCGTTTTTAAGCATAGACAATGTGTGGGTTGTCACATGTGTAAAAAAGTAAATAACTACTGCTGACTTAATCACCATCTAGACCCTCCCTCACTCCACGTCATCAAAAATAAGCAAAACAAAGACCCCCGCCCCCCTATAGTGCTTACGCAATACTTGGAGTCCCTAAGGTGTAACTATCTCCAGCCCTCTTTAGGAGAATTAAAGACAATAAAAGTTTAGAATAGACATATTTTTAATTGGACATACATTATTACCTTCAAGCATTTTTATGCAGATGCTTTATTAACGAAACTGCTATAAATTTGGTGAAAATAATTGCTTACATAACAAATTTTTCTAGATAACTATGACTAAATAAAATATATATACAATTAAAAAAAAAACCAAAATACAAAAATAAAAAGAAGTTTTTTAATTAAAAAAAAAACTTGTAGACTGCTGCTAAATCAAAATCAGTACTATTATATTTTAAATAAACTATGAGTATGAGATTCGTTAAAAAGTTTTTTCCTTAAACGGTCACAGACCTTCATTTAAGTTAATTGATTGAAAATTCGGGAAATTGATTATGCGCAATTTTAAAAATATTTATTTACACCCTTTTGTTTTGATTCGAAAGGAACTATGAAACAGCACTGAAAATTTAATCTTGAAATACAATTCATAATTCTATTATATTCAAATGACAAAGGTCCACAAAGGCTGACTCAAAATCAAATGTGCATACAAACATGCAGAGCAAAAAGGGGAAAAACATTGTTGCTCTATATGAATATATGAAACTGGACTAATGCTAATAGAAGTTTCTAGAGAAAAAACATTTAAAAGATAAAATCAGCTTGGCATGATGGCTACATTGTTTGGATATTGCCACCATTCAATGTGACAAGTTACTTGTTTAGGATATGTAATCTTTGAATTTGAATTTAAACAGCAAGTTTTAAAGACTGTTTCATAACTTCCAGAGTTTACTTGCTAACGCTGCAGTTGTTCTTCTAGGAAAGTCTTTAATAAAGAAACAAGTTTTAAATATTTTCTTTTGTAAAAAAACAGTCTAAAATATTTCATTCGAAATACCTGTTAAAAATGTACTTTCTGTTGGTTATTAAACCTGGAAAATTGGAAAAAAAAAAAATATATATATATATATATATATATATATATATAATAATAATATATATATATATATATATATATATATATATATATATATATATATATATATATATATATATATATATATATATATATATATATGTATTTTTTTTGCCTTTAAAAAAAACAAAAGCTTATTGACAAAAGTTAAAATGGATCATTTGCATTTTAGTTTTAAAAGCAAAGGAGGTGGGTATGAAAAGTGAAAGTTTTAATTTAGGCCATTTTATTATATTTATAAGTTTAAATGTCTGTTTTTACATATACAATAATTTGATAAAAAAATCAGAATGGCAAGTACCAAAAAAAACCTTCAAAATTGTAATTTTTATAAAGTCTTTGCCATTTTGACCTTGTATTTTAAAAAATTATATGATGGACTTTGTGCACCAACATAATTTTTTTATCTTATATATTACACTTAACAAGCTTATAAGCTAGCATTTATTTATTGTGGTGCGTTGAGTGCATCATGAAATTTTTTAAAATTAAAGATCAAAAAACCTGTAAAATGGCAAACATTTAATAAAAATTGCAAGTTTGAAGTTTTTTTTTTGGCTTGCCGTTCTGATTTTTTTACCAATTCATAGTAGATGTAAATAAAGATACTTAGACTTATTATTATAAATATAATAAAATGGCCTAAACTGAAACTTTAAATTTTCACCACGAATATGATGGCCGAAAAAAGGCCGATCTTTACCCACCTCCTTTCTAATCTGTCCACAATCTTTTGGTTTCTTTAATGTAGGTATATTTCTTTTATTATGTATACTGATTTTTCTTTAATAGCAATTATTACAGTTGTAATACCTTAGTTGCTAAAAATTAAATATTAAATTATGCTGGGCTGCATATTATGATCTCCAGGTATCCCTGATATACCAGGATTGTTGTTAACATTATTGTTAACGGGAGGTATTGAGAAAATAATGGACCTAATTAAGCCATCTCTTACTGAATCCCCACCCTGTCCCTGAGAAAACGTAAATGTGACACCATTGCATGTGGACTGACTTGGGTAAGTCCCAATGGGATAACAGCCAATCTTATTTAATACGACGCCAACTTTATAAACCTAAAAATAAGATGAATACATTATTCGAAAATAAAGTTGAGTTCATGTGTAAAAAATAATATAAATGTGGAAGACTTAATATCAATGTGTATGTTTCAAATACACTAACTAGAAGACTTGTTATTAACATAAATATTGTAAATAAACACGTTAGTACCGCTTTTTCTACATTTTTTTTTTAATTGCATTAGCCTAATTCGGTTAAAAAACAGTTCAGGCCTTAAAAATCACCTTAAAAAGAAATACTTTTACGGTCCCCGCCTGATGGAAAACGATATTTTTGCGATTCCGGAATCGTTGTTCCAAAAAAGTTTAGTAGCTTTCAAATCAAGTGTTTACTGTTTAAAGGCTAAAGCAGAAGTAATGTTAACATGATTTGAAATTGTCGAAATAAAAATAAATTTAGTATTACTCTTCATTTCAATTATCTCTAACTACTCCTTTATGACAATGAAGTTTATTAACTATAATTTTTTACGCTAAATTTAACTTTGCGAGAACCAACAAATCACTAATCATATGGTTTATTTTTTGATATAGCATTGACAACACTGGGTTTGAATTTAAAATTTGGACTATAAAAAATAATTAATTTAATTGTAAAATCTATCGAGTAACTTATGTCAATAAAAAATTATTACATTGAACAAAATGTGTTAAATGTAATTTGTTTGGATTTTTTTAACGTTAGAAAAGAACCCGTTTTATTTGATGTTTTTTGGGTTGGTACAATTGGCTTGTTGAGTCTATAGAAATAATAAAAAAAAACTTCTATTGATACTAGCCAGATGAGAACGCTTCAATCCTGATTCCAGTCTGTGCATATAAAATTAATTCACCCTACGAACTTGCAGATCGTCGGCAACAAACTCAAATAAAACCAAAAAAACTGTTTTAACAAGTAAAAAGCCTGTTTTTTTTCAGGACAAATAAATCTAAAAAATTTTCCAAAGCTTCAATAATAATTAAAATTAAAGATACTTTAACTTAACACTTTGCTTTCACTGAGGTCTCATTTAACTATATACGCGATATCATAGGAACTCTAAAAAACTAAGTCAAGTGATATCTATGGCCTGACTTCCACTTCTGAAGGACATACAAAACATAATTTTGATACCTCTTACCAGGCTTCTAAATGAGTCGATTAAAACCAGTATCTTTCCAGATGCTTTAAAGATAGCCTCAGTGATTCCAATCTTTAAAAATGGGGATATTAACAAACCCGAGAATCATCAACCTATTTCAAGATTTCCAATAATCTCAAAGGTATATGAAAAAATCATGAATAAGCAATATATGGAAGCAAACAAGCTTCATAATCTTTTCCAGTTTGCTTTTACAGACGGGGGCTCAACAAGAGATGCTATACTAAGATTTACTTGTTTAACTTTGGAATGCTTTGAGACTGGTCTACACTTCGCACCAATATTCTACGATCTTAGTAAAGCATTTGATTGTGTATCACATGAAATTCTGCTGACGAAGCTCAAGGCCTATTCATTTCAACCTTCAGCTGTAGCGTTTCTGAAGTCCTATTTATCAGCAAGAAGACAAGTCGTTCGTCTGGGGTCCAAATCTGGGGCGCTGCCGCTTACGAGCCGAGTTCCTCAGGGTTCAATTCTTGGCCCGATTGTATTTCTTATATACATAAATGATATGTCTAATTCTGTAAATACCGCTAAAGGTACATTCTATGCTGACGACACTACCTTAACAGTGTCAGCTAGGGACCTTGTTGAACTAAAGACCAAAACAGCGGATGTGCAGGCTCAGGCAGATGAATGGTTTGTGGCGAATCAGCTAGCGCTTAACGTTACAAAGACCGAAACAATGGTGTCCTCCCTTAGATGTCTTAATGACATCAAAATGAACCCCTCATGTTAAATTTCTGGGAGTTCAGCTGGAACCAAAACAAACATGGTGTGAACACAGGAAACTGCTTGCCAAGTCTCTGACTAGAGTGGTGTATGCACTACGCCAATTTTCACAGAGAGCACTAAAGCACATGGTCAAGACAGCTTATTTTGCCATGTTCCATTCCAAGATGACATATGCTTGGCTTACTTGGGGTCACGCTGCAATAAGACACAGAATTTTTGGACTTCAAAGAAGGGCTATACATATTATTGCTGGGCTTGGATACCGTGATGACACCAGGGAGGCTTGTAAGTGTGAACGAATTCTGACACTGCCTGCGACTTACGCACTGGAAAGTACCCTTTATATTCGAAGACATATAGACCAATACGAAACACGCCGATATCCATAACTACAGAACACATACCAAAAATAACATATATCCTACCAATACTAGATTAACAAGGGCACAAACTGGTGTAAACTATTTTGGTGTAAGGTTCTTTAATAACAACGAATCAATAAGGATGCTGCCTCTACCTAAAGTCAAATCTAGGCTCAAGGAGTATTTTCTGAAGACAGCTCCTTTTTCTTTGGACGAGGGCGACAGAGTTGTTTCTGGGTGCTCAGCTGCATCGTAACCTGTAATAATTTGTTCTTGATGCCTCCGATTTGTTTGTTTGCTTTTTTTAACTATTGTTTACCCTTGTTTTTTACGTCTGACAATCCATGTACTATGTATTTTGTATTTTATTTTTACTTTTGCTAGTTTTAAGTTGTATGTTGTATTTATTCATTTTATCAGTTATAGGTGAAAATTTTCCAGAATGCAATATTTTTGCACTAAAATTACAATATCTCCAACTTCGCAAAAAGTGTGGGAATTAAGGGGATCAACTAATGCAGGGTATACACAAAGATCTTACTAGGTCGAAGTGGAAGTAGGGGTATGTTAAGCGGAGCGACATCAGTCACTAAAATACAATACTAATGGCGGATACTTAATTTGGATGACCCTGCATAATTTCTGGCTATTTTATGGCTACTAAAAACTCTGTATTAATACGGCTGAAGAATTAATTCTTCAGCCGTGCGATGACAATGTATTAAATAAAAACTATTAAAAATAATTTTACCTTATTCCTTTGAATATAAACTGGTCTATTAAAGGATATTTCAATTAGCGAGTGATAGTGCACTCGACTGGTGAAATGAGTGTATGTCAATCGACTTCCTTCAGCATCAAGTAGATGGGCATAAAGGAGTTCTGCGTATACCACCTGGTTCTGTCTTTCTTCATCCATTGGAATTTGTGCTGGAACCTAAATAATAGCAAAGGTTTAAGGTTAAATCGCTCTGCTGATGTGATTTTAATAATTGCCTGGCATTGAAGAGGTAAATTTGCTTGCTAAATTGCTTGCACCATTTCTTGTTTTGAAGTTATTTGTTTGTTTTATTTAATTTTAGTGGTGTTCAATGTTTTTTAAGAGGGGGGTTTAACTATTACCCGTAATTTTATTTTCAGAGTCAAACAAATAGCCCTAGCCTTACATCAGAGCTGGGTAGAAATTAAATCCAAGAATTTATAAGTTTTTAAGAATCTAAAAGCTAGAATTGATTATCTTTTAAAAATAGAATCCTTGATATGGATTCGTTTTATAATTTTAAAATGATCCGGAACCGATTCCATTTTGGAAAGATCCAATGATAAATGCCCAAATCTGCCATTTTGAATACCTTATCTCAAATTTCCAAATTTTAACCTAGCTAGATTTATATGTGTCAAAATTCGCCATTTTGAATCTTCCATTTCAAATTTCCAAATTTTTACCTAAGATTCTTAATTACCATCACATTGATTTTTAGAAAATAGAGATAAATAATTTTAAAACATCTTCATAATAAAAAAATTATTATTATTATTTATTAGTTATTACTATTTAGGGTGTTGTACAAAAATGAATATAAAATATTTTAATTTTTATTAAATGCTAAATAATTAAATTTATAATTATTATATTTATATATTTCTCATATTTAACAATTTACCAAACAGTTGTGTTTGTGCGGAGACAGTGAAAGCATTTAAAAACCTACATGATAGTCTTGATTAGAATACAAGTTTGAACAGCTGTAGCCGCCTAACTTAATCCAGTAATATAAATAATTAATATATTATATTCTCAATAACAAGCTGTTTTGTTTTATGGTAAAATGTTATTGCAGAGAAAAAATTGTTTTTTTACTATTGCAAATAAGTTAATTATAGGTTAACTATTTGTTTAATAAGCTCACATCATTAGAAATCAAACGATTTAAACCAAAAATTGTCATAATAAATACTTGACCACAAAACGCTAAATTAAAAAAAATCAAAAATTATTTATTATAATTTTTTACCTGGATTCCATATACACAGACATTTTTGTCACATGTAAATGTAACTGCACAATCCAAAACACTTGTGTTCATACATTCCGTCGTTCGTAACAAAGTGCGATTACAGATCATTCTTTTCGATGAGTCATTACTGCCTTCTGCCGCTAAAGAGCTGAACTTAATCATAGATGTTCTAGATGTGTCCATGGCTGATCCATTCTGCGTTCCAGCCTGATAATTAAAATTTATTACTCATTTTGTACATTGTAAATTTAAACATTTAATTGTTTTGTTTCCAGTAAATAACAAATAGGCTTAATAATAAAACTGAAGCAACTTTTTTATGGCATGTTTTAAAGAGTAATGAATCATTTTATTTCTAAGTCTCGCCTTCTAGAGTGCAATATCAACAACCTAAGTTTTACGACAATAAATATATCTATTTCAAAGACAATTTTTGAAAAACGTGTCTCTTAGAATGATGCAAAACTATTTACACTTAAACAAAAATTAACAAAAGGTTCAAGAAATAACTAACTAATAAAAGAGAAATATAATGTTAACTTTTTTAATAAACATACTGCAGCTTTTAAAAAAAATTCAATAAAAAATCTTAGATTACATGATAAATGTCAAATTGTAGATGAAACAATGTACAGGGTTTTCCCATATAATTGCGCACCCCTTTAAAATCTTTATTTTTATAGATAGAAAAAAATAGTTTAAATGAAAGTTGCAGGATTTTTCATTAAGATTTTCATGGTGTAGGATAGAAAAACAAATGATGATCGGAAAATTAACAAATCACTATCAACTTCGTTATTTTAAATGGAACACCCTGTATATGATTGAAAATTCAAATTCTGCTAATCTTCCTCTTTTCAAATATATATATATATATATATATATATATATATATATATATATATATATATATATATATATATATATATATAACTTATCTATGTTCGGATAACGAGTTGCCAAGTTATTTAATTTAAATCTGTTCTTATAAGCCATAGTTAGCCATGGATACAACCCAAAATATAAAAGTATTTGACAGAAGTCAATTTTGTTTGGTTTCCAAGACAACCATGGCTAACGCGACTAACTTTGCCAAACTTTGGGTTGTATCCATGGCTAACTATGGCTTATAAGAACAGATTTTAAATTCCATAACTGCAACTCATTTATCCAAACATGAAAAAGTTTATATATTTGAAAAAAGGGAAAACACAGAATTTAATTTTCAATCTTTACAGGGTGTTCCATTTAAAAAAACAGAGATGATATTTGTTAATTTCTGATCATCATTTGTTTCTATCTTAAACCCTGAAAATCATGAAAAATCCTGCAACTTTCATATAAACTATTTTTTTCTATCTATAAAAATAAATATTTTAAAGGGTCTTATCGGAAAAAACCCTTTCTTGTATCTATGTAAGAGAAAAATCTATAATTTTTAAAGAAATTATTAAAGGCTAATACGAAACATTTAAAATTATGTTTTTTTTTTACATACACCCCAATAAATATGCAAAATCTCTAGCAAAATCTATTATGCATTGTTGTCTAGTGACAAATGAATTTTTGAAATAAATTATTGGACCAAATGTTTATAAACAATATGGTATAGTATTAAAGAAAAAAGCTAATATAATATATTGACTTTATGTATCTTACTTGTTTTTAATAAAATTATAATGGCATTATTTTAGTTAGTATTTTTGTTTAAAATGACAAAACTATGATTTTTTTGAAAGCTGACCACTTTTTAATTAAGAAAATTGAAAAGACCATACAAATTTCTCCATTTTAAGTCTATCATCCCTATTGTTCTCTAATAAAATAAGTGGGACAGAGATAACTAAACTGAACAGTTAATTCATTTTTATAGTGTTTTTTGTATCTTTACAGAGAAACGTTAACTATTCGAAAAGAGCAAGTCATAAGAACCCTATAGCAAAAAGACAGGTTTTTCCAATTCCAAGGCTTAATCCAGCTAAGTACGGCGAAATACTAACAACTGAGGGTGTCCTAGAAAAAATGCGTACTTAATGCAGACATAACAAAAAAAAAGGAATTCAGAAAAAACAGCAGCCAAGTAGAATACAAGGATCCTTCTTGGTCTAACTTACAAATTGGTGATTTTATTCTACAAAGATGTTTGTTGTATAAGACACAAAGATGATGATGAGGGTGAGTTGTTAGTTACTGGGTGCAAGAGAGAAAACGAGCTGTCAACTGAATTTAGCATTAATGAAAAAGACTTATCCACTGTTAACATAGAAAGTGTTGTAGCTCACCTGCCAAATCCAGAAATAAAGATGAAGCAAAGAAAGATGGTGTATGTCTTCCCCGGATTAGTGTCTGTTTTTGAAAAATAATATTTTTATTTAAAAGTTTTTATTGGTCAGATTTAATTACAATAATAACACATTATTGAAATAGACTATTGATCTAAGGTATTTTTTATTATGTTTGGAAATTATTTTTTATTGTTTTAATTATTTCTTAAGAGGATATTTTTGTTATAGGTTACCTTATATTGAAACTATGCATTCATTTAATGTGATTTAATATAAGCATTCCAGTGTAAACTGTATAACTTCTTCCAATAAAATACAGAAAACAAATATATTTGAGTAACTTTCTTTTAGGGGTAATTGTAAACAAAGCGATAAAGTTTGAATTTCAAGTGATTTGTAAGAGTATTCTTTTAAAAACGTTTACAGTTGCTCCGGCAGTCTTATAATTACCCTTAATACAGCATATAAGTCTTATTCACCTTTACCCCTAGTCAATGGGGTAAATGATAATAGAAGGGGTAAATGTAAATATGTAGAAATAAAAAAATTAACATTCAAGGTAAATTTCCTCCACAAATCTGCATTGCACAGATGGAAAACTTTTTTATTTTAAGTAATAACCTAATTTAAGAGAAGTTAATTTAACCTGGGAGTTGTAAACTTTTAAAACTAAAAAATTTGATTATAATTACTCCAGTTGACCCTACTGCATAATTACCTGAATAAAATATATCTACCAGTTTACACCTAATTTTTGTGTTTAATAAAAATAAATTTTTAAAACTAAAATGTTTCATCAAAATTTAATGAGTTATCTTCAATTTTCATGTCTCCATCAAATTTTTCCATCCAGCTGTTAACTTTATCATAATATGGTACTTCAGGTTCATCTTCCTTTGAAGTAACACCTTCATCTTCTGATTCATCTCCATCATCCCAAATTTCAAAAAACCCTTTTGCAAATGTACTCTTAATATTTTTCTTGCTATATTTATATCCAAATTTTTTCAGGAATTTAGTGGAATTATCAATTTTTGCTTCAGAACTGCCATTTTTCAGATTTATTGGTCTATTAAGAAAAAAGAAAGCATCACTCATTTCTTCAAAATTAGTAATATGTAATGCAGGTTTCGGTTTATTTAACTTTTTAATCCACTTATACAACTTATCTACTGGATCATTAATCAAATCATTACTTGATTTACTATATACTTGTTGGGTAAAGATTTCTCCTAAAGAATTGGAATAATAGATACATATTATCTTGTCACTAATTTCCATCAATTTTAAACCAGTTACACAGAAGTCGAGTCTTTCATAAACATCTATTAGGGTGAGATCTGAATTTCTCAGAAGAGCCTCCTTTAATGTTGCCATTGTACCAGGTACTTTATATGGTAAACCAAACATTGTATTTCCAGTAAATAAAATTTTATTACTTTCAGAAATATTTGCTAAACATACGTAAATATTGTTATCACTTTCTATGAGTTCCATAAAAAGTGGTGGATTTTCCATTGTGTGAGCAAAAGTTGAACAAGATTTTAATTCGTTAAGGTCTACTTTAATGACATAATGTCTTGATGCCAATAATAAGGTTGCATTTATCACTTTTAAATTGCACAGAGAATTGCAGGATATTAATTCTGGCTCAAAAGTTTTTAAAATAGTCTTAGTTTCGTAATCAAACAACTTTATGCAAAACTCAGTCATTATTATAACTTTAGATTTTTCCCAAAATTCAAAATTTATTAAGTTGTCCTTTAAGTTTTTTTGTTTACTTTTATGAGTAAAAACTATTTTATTGGATAACATATTTGTAATCTTTATTTCTTGATTTGTGTACATAATACCTAGATGCTCCTCACTATTCTTATTTATTTTAGCGTTAACAATAATACTTTTAAAATTATGTTTAAATATTACAGAAAGATTAAATATGTTTGAAAGTTCTAGTATAGTTACAGTAGTTCTTTGTATTAAAAGAATTTTGGGTTTTCCATTTAAGTTATATGTGCTTAGATGGAACACAGGTGTAAAAGTGTTAAATGTTAAATTAATTTGTTCCGAACTATTGGCTACATTAACTAAACTTAACTTATCCTTAAATGTTGGCCGAATTAAATATTTTTTTCCATTTAAACTTATTGTATCCAATGTTCCACCTGCATGGTAAAAATTGTAATCACTGTTATAATCATGGTTAAAATCTTTAAGTTCATACAATTCTAGTAATCCTCTTGGAATATACATGTACTGTGTTTTGCTCACAAAGTCAATTTCTTGAACATCATTAAATAGGTTTTTGGAACGTGCAGCTTTTAATTTTTCAAGATACTTTAATTTTTTATTAAACAGCACTTTCAAAGGATCTTCAGTGTCGGTAGAAGTATCTTTGCATGGGTCTTGAATTGGATATGGTAGTCCGAAGCTAACGTTTTGATCACTTCTATCCGAACCATCAAATAAAAAGTCTTCACTAAAATCAACCAAAAAATTATGAGGCTGTCGTTCTATATCTAATTTTCTGTAAGTATTTGTACTTAGAAGCATATTTAGTATTTCATGAAAGTGTGGAAACTTGCCCTATGTAAAACACAAATAAATTTAAGGTTATGTACTTAGTACATTTTATCTTCTTTTTGTCATCGGAATTTTGTTTCGTTTTGGGCTGCGTTCATAAATCAACACTTCGAGCCTTAGAGCATACACCTTCCAAAGGCAGCCTTGGCACTCGACAGTGCGAACAAGCGTGCGCGAGAAAAAAAATCTGTCACCCATCTTTCTCTTTCGCTCCAACCTGGCAATTGGTTGATGGGAGGAGTATGTACCCCACCAATCAACACGCAAAGCGGGGTTTATACCCCTCCCACCAACCAATCAGAAAAAGGTAAGTGACCGATTTTATACTGGTTTGTCCAAGCTAACATTTTTAGGTTGGCAATGCGAATATCCCTACATATTAGTAAATTTTGTTTTTCAGATTTAAGTTGGCTGATATAAGAATTTTAGTCAGGACCGTACTGAGGGAAGAGAGTGTCAAAATTTTAATATCTTAAAAAAAATGTTAGATTACAATAACTAAATTCATCAGTATTTTTTTCTTGCTGTTCATATATTTGCATAAATTGTGAAAGCTTGAGGTTTGGCCATATTTTATTAAAAATTATCATTTTCGCCTATCTAGTGCAGATTAATAGTTATTTATTAAGTGTTTGTTATTTAGAAATAGTTTACACTATTTTACACTTTTTGTATACACTTAGTCCTTAAATACACCTTCAATTAGAGCGCTTAGGTACGTAAAAAATGTAAAATAGTGTACACTATTTCTGAATATCAAACAGACCCGTTATGTTTTGTTATATTTGCAGGCAAAGTCTTTACAGTTGAATTGAAATATCCTGATAAAATATCTCACTATAAGGGATGGTTCGATATCCCTTATTATGCAAATTTACAATTTTGTAAAGATGCCTAAAGTCGATTTATTTCATCTGATATAACTTCATTAGCTGCTTCCTATATTAAATTATAAAATAAATAAAACAAAACAGTAATAATCATTTATTTATTCAGAGTATCAACACAATAAGATGCTTATATTTTATAAAATAAATTTATCAAAAACGTTGGAAGGTCGTGTTTAAGGCTTTAGAAGTGGCAGTAGCCACCAGGCGTTTTTATGAAAAAAGCAAACGTATGTAATGACGAAAGAAAAATGTATGCAATATGCACGCAGCAGATACTAGTCTGGACACTTTTAAGATAAGAGAGCAGACAAAGTGGTAGGTTTGGCGTTTTAGCAGCTGGACTGTAAATGGTTGCTTGTGAGTTCAAGCATTTTGGCAACTACTGTGGTCATTGATGTTATGTGTTTAAATGAAATAGTCATTTAATATTTAGCTTTTATTAAAAGCAGTAAGGTAGTTTAATAAAGAAAAGCTAAAAAGTAAAAAGAAAATAACTTGTAAATGATTTTTATTACCATTTACCTTACTAATATACTAATAATGTGGGTCCCATAAAATAGGGAATGTCTTATTATTTTTAAATATATACCATTTCAATAGCATTGAATTTACAATGAAATGGATGCAAGCGCAGCACTTGATGACCACCCTCCTGAATAAGAGCATCGACAACATAAGATTTGGAAGACTTTGGTAGGCGCTGAATCAAGCACCACAAAATCTATTTTGTCGCCGATTTTGCAAAAGGAATATTTTGTTTTTTTAAGCATTTAACCATATTTTCTTTCTTCCCGCCACTATATGGCCAGTTTTCGAACAACCTATTATGGTAGCTGGCATTACCTAAAATGACTAATGAAGGCTTTTTCCAATTAGGTAGTAAATCTCTAACCCACTTCTCAAAATTTTCAGCTTTCATCTCGCCATGGTAATCTCCTGTTTTTGTTTTAGATTTAAAACTTCTACTGGCACCATCAACAAATCCTTTTTCTGAACCAGCATGTAGAATAATGTATCTAAGGAAAATATAAGTATTTCATTAGTTTTTTAATTAAATATACTTTAATGTTTCATAAGAATGCAGCAAGTGTGTTCTGTAGATTAATGTTGTCTAAGAGCTACATGTTTAATCATATGTCCTATGTATGAAAGAGACCCTAACTGAGGTATCTACCGAATCTGTCATATATGTGTATTTTTCTCAGGATACCCCTTATGCTTAAAGTCTAAGTGTTCACATACTACGAGTGTCTAGAGTGAAGTCAGATGTATATTACTGATAAGATTTCGTAGTCTCGAAACTCTAGAGATGAAGGTGCGGAAAAAGTGGGAAATGTGAAGTGGACAATAAAGGGATGCATCTAAGTAGACTTTTAATTTGCTCTAATTGGGATATAGAAAAGAAAGAATTATGACAGCTAATGCTTCGGAGCAGAAGCTAAAAAATATTCCTAAAAGAGAAACAGGTCTTCTACAGCTTGTCGGTGTGCAGGAGGAAGCTTTTTTGTAAAACTGTGATAATTTATAAGGCAAAACAAAATTTTATTAGAGGATTGTTAAAATGCTTTACCTTGTGATTTAAAAAAAAATGTGCCCTTCAATTTTTCCTTAAATGTAGGAAAGTACATTTTTTTTTCTAGCGTATAATTAGTCATTAGAATGATTTACCTTTCCACTAAAATATACATCGTCATCCTGCCAAGACCTGCGGAAAGAGCTGTTCGAGAAGATTCAGGTTTCATCGAGAAACACCCAAAGATTTTTATTTTTTCCTAAATCTTCATTTTCCATAAAACCTTTTGAAAATTTCCTTCTCATGCGTTGCACATTTGGTTTTTCCATTAAGCCTAAGTTACTTATAAATTTTATATTTTGCTTCTTATATTGTCAGCAACTGCCACTATGCGATCCTAAAAAATACATTCATAAATATATTTAAATCTTAAAATATTTGGCACATCTGAGGATGTATTTTTAGATTATGATACTCTTAAAACGAGTTATTTTACCTTTTGCAAGATCACTATTCTGATAGCATCATTTTCAAAAAATATTTATTAGGTTATATTTTCTTACCTCCGACTCATCACAGCTCTGAAGTGGGTTTCGAAGCTTTTCCAAACTGGAAATACAGTAATCATTGTGATTTATACACTAAAAAATATCTATTCTAGTGGTTTTTTCTTAAACCAATAAAAATAAAAACTTAGTCCAAAATAAAATAAATTATTAAATATAAAAAATGTCAAATAGTCTACACAAAAAAAAAATAAAAACACTGCAGAGTAATCTCTAATCTCACGAATTACTTTAAAACACGAAATAACACACCCAAACACAAAAAAAATTTAATACAAAAATTGAAACGCCGTTAATCCATCACTGGGTGATTTACGCCAATCAGCTGATTTTGACGTTGAGTCTAGTAATTTTTGTTTTTGAACATGTAAGCCAACACAAAAATGTTAGCTTGGACAAACTATATCTATTCTCCTTCGAACGGCAAGGCTGCCTCTCTTCCGTTTATTTTTGGGCACCACCAGAGCTATTATTTTAAGAGTTAGAAAAAACTTCAAATGACGAAAGAGTATTTTTACTGAATCGTAAGAATTTGTCATCACATAAAACCAAAAAGTACATCGGAAATGTGTTTAAAAATACCAAGTATAGTTTTTTAAATGGAACACCCTGTATATATTTTTTTTGGCCTCCTTACTTTATGCTGATTTAAAGATCCTGGTAGGCATGACTTCTAAGCTTGGTTGCTGTAAAATTCCGACGCCTCCAAATAATTTTTTTTTTATTTTTTTTATTCATTCAATGTACATTACAGAACAAGTCCAAATAGTACAAAAAAATAACAGTCTTTCTACATGTATAAAAAAAAATGTGAGACAATAAAACGGAGTAATAAATTATAATACAGTAAACAGGATAAAAAAATAATAAAATAAATATCTAACTATTATTGTCATTAGGTAAAATTGCTCTTGGAGCTCTAACAGCCGCTCTATAACTTTCATAATTTAATTTAAATAAATCAATATGGTTAAAAAGATTATTAAAACTGCACATCAATACACTACTAAACTTTTGGGAGCCGTAATTGGTTCGGTGAAATGTTTGTGCAAACAAGGTTTTTGCTCTAGTGAGTCTTGCGGAATTCTAATTAGTATAGATGACACAAGATGGGAACATTGAATCTGGTTATTTAACAACTTATACAAAAACAATGCCATGGCATTCTCCTGCGCTGTTCTAGAGTTTGAAGGCCAGCCAACAATATTCGAGGGTTTAAATAAGTAACATTTTTATACGGAAATCTGTTAAATAATAAAAAAACTTTACAAATTTGTTTTGAACACGCTCCCAAACGGTCTTTATGACATTGATAATAAGGAGACCATAAAATACTGTTATACTCTAACACACTAAGTACTAAAGAGTTATATAATGTCCTAATAGCTTTGATATCCGTTAATTCCGCACAAATTGTCCTAATAAATCCAAGCATTCTTGAGGCTCTCAATACAATACAGTCTATGTGTCGATTAAAACTTAAATCATTACAAAAACCCAAAGTTTAAATTTTACAAAAACAGCAGAATTCTACAGACTCTTTCATTTTTAAAAAACCGCATAACTTTACACTTAGCTACATTTATTTCTAGATAGTTATCAATACACCACAAATTCAGTCTTGTTAAGTCCTCTTGAACCTTTTCACAGTCATCTTTGGTTTTAATTGCAGTAAACAGTTTTAAGTCATCCGCATACAACAAAATTTTACAGTGTTTAAATACAGACGATACATCGTTTATATACAAAAGGAACAGCACTGGACCCAGATGAGAGCCCTGTGTACACCAGATGTAACACTTATCTCCCGGGATCTCTCCGTTCCAAACTTGACGCATTGCTTTCGGTCCGTTAAATAAGACTTAATCCACCCAATGTAGTTGTTTGTTATTCCAAAACCCTTGAGTTTGTCAATAAGTAATGAGTGAGACACCCGGTCGAAAGCCTTGGTGAGGTCCGTATACACAGCATCCACCTGAAAGCCTTTCTCGACGTTTTGAAACAGGTAATTGTGAAAGTTTCCAAGATTTGTGGTTGTCGATCTTCCCTTAAAGAAGCCATGCTGCTCTTCAAGAATATGGTGTTTTAGTTTTCAAAAATTTCATCCGTGATTATGCTCTCAAAAAACCCTTTTACACCACAGGAAGCAATGAACACCCCTGTAGTTAACAATTTCATCCCTTGATCCCGACTTAAAGATAGGAACAATGGACGAGAATTTCCACTGTTGGGAAGGTGGCTTGGTTAAAAGATGCCTGAAATATGTGGCTTATTGGGGTTGCCAGGAGTGAACTGCAGTTTTTAATAAAACAGCAGGTATTCCATCTAGTCCCGTGCTTTTGTTGATGTCCAAAGTACTCGGTTTTGAGCAACCTCATAGGGAGTAAAATGATGATTTGAAAGTTTAGGACTCGATCTCGAAAATTCCCGAACACTGTTATTAGGATAAACTCTGTAGCATGACTCAAAGTGAGTAGCGAACACATTGGCTATGTCTTTTTGGTCGCAATTCTTTTGCTGTAAACCATAGTCTTTGGCAAACCTCGATCCTTTTAAGTGAGGACACAAAAGACCAGAAATATTTGATGTTATGGGGAATCATCAGTTCAGTATTTGAGACAAAATAAATAGCTAGATTCTATCAAATGCTTTGATTCGCCTCTAAGTTCTGATACGGATGGATACGGATCCAGCCAATTCGATTACACGTGTTTGCAGATTCGAGGCTTTATCGTCCACAGGCGGATTTTTGGGGGCCTAGACGCATCTCATCATCTCGGCTGTGCTCGCAAACTCAAAGTGAAATGATTCAACGGTCAGGTACAAGAGCTGCCTGATAAGAACGGAGAGATTTCGTGCTGTATATTTTGTTTTAAATATTTGACTTTACACTTATGATTTTAAAAAAATAGATGTATGAGTATATACTTATTTATTTTAGAGACGCCCCAGAGCCCTCCCTCACGAGCCGCCACTATGTCATCGCCTTTCATATTGTGGGAATTTTTTATTCAAAAATATTGCCAATCCTAATTAAGTCAATAGGTGATGTGAATATCGTACATTTGGTCAGAAAAAAGAATAACAGTAATTTAAAAATACCAATAATAACAAAATGATATAAATAATAACATATTAAAAATACCAAAAAAATGTGTATAACCAAAAAATTATTGCCAATTCGCCAATGCTAATGGTCATCTATGAAAAAGTTTATTTTGGCTTAACTTAAGCGTAAACTTTCAGCGAGTGGTTGCCAAGTGCTAAAATATTCCCGCTTTTTATGGTGGCGTCCCATGTGAGCGCTAAAAATCCTATTGGTTAAAGAGAAACCACTTTGGATTTTATGACATTTAAGTTTGTACTCCGCAAAAGTTCTTCTTAGCTCAATTTTTGCAGAAATCCGTCGTGATTATCAAGTCAGAGGAGAATATTTGCCGACAACCAAACTATTTGTTTATGATTTTAGTTGTTTATCGATTGTTTTCCGTGTTCAGTATTTAATAAATGAGTTAACGAGTCAACGTTTAAAAAAAAGGGATGGCGTATTTTAATTTGTTCACATTTTTCCTTATCAGTAATAAAACGTCATTGCTGTTTATATGTTACATTGCAAAAATGATATATTTTTAGAACATATAGTTAATTTCGCGTTTTTCGCTAGTTTCGGTAAAAGTAAGAGGACACAAGAGAATAATTGGCCAAAAAAATCAGTTTTCCATGTTTCTGTAAAAGAAATTAAATTAAAGTTTGTGTTTTGTTGTAATAGCGAGAACAGGTTTTTTCCTGTAATTACAATACTAAGATTTTTTGTGTGTAAGATGAAAAGAACAAATGAAATAAGTTCAAAAGCGCATTCCTTGATAGTAATTACGAAGCTGATCATTCAGCTGTTAGTGACGCCACAAAGCACACTTAACATGTTGGCTAACATAACTATACTGCTGAGCACTGCTGAATCCGCCCAATGTATACTTAAACTATTTCTACAGGAGCGAGCTACTTGGACAAAAAATCAGGCATAAGTTCCTTACATTTAAAGAAAGAAGGAAGGTGCAAATTCTCGGACAAGACATTGTGAAATTCTGCCCATGCACCAGAGAAAACATTTTGTCTTACTCTGCTTAAAAATTAGTTTAAGGAGGATAATATGGCACCAGTTTCCTTATATAAACAAAATAATGTAAATTACTCACCACTTTAAAACTGGAAGACGGCTAAAACAAAAAAAATATTGTTATTCTGGTATTAATTATAAGAAAAAATATATAAAGGAATATTATTCTTGAAGCCAAAGGAAAAAATAATTATTTTATCCTAAAATTTTTCCATTATTAAACTTACATAGAATGGATCAGCTTGCTTCTTCCTACGAGTTACAGTGGAAGTAGAAAAACCTTCTGGCATAGGTGTGACTCCAGTTGGAGAGCAAATATTCATTAAAATAGCAAATTTTTCGGACTCACTCAATAAGGATGATTTTCCAGGACCCTCAGCAAATTGTTGTGGACTTAATGTCAGAAATCTTATCCTCTTTATAGCGTCGCGGGTACAAAGTTGCCCAGGATTGTTGTTACATTCTCCTGAAGGATGTGCTATAATAATATTATTTATTTACTTCTCTATCTTATGAGATAAAATTAAGATAATTCAGTTACTAAGTGTATTTTTTCTGCTTATTTATAAGTAATATTACTAGGAAAATAAAAATGTTTCAAAATTTATTAGAGTATTACTTTACAATTGTTTAGATTTGTTAGGACTTTGTCAAGAGTACTAAACAGAACAACCCAACAAATTCTTTTACCTAAAAAATCCCATAAATTTTATTGTGGTTTATTACAAAAAGATCCAGGTGTTTAGATATATTTATTTATAACCGGCATGTCTATGAAATTTATAGGTTATTAATGGAAAGAGTTGTGTAGTTCATTAAAGATTTAATAAATTCCAATTGTTTATACATGTTTAGCTTTTTACCTTTATGTTCCCTGTGAAGTAATTAAACACTATTTAAATCTATAAAATGATTTTGTTTAATAAAAGGAAAGAAGTTCTATGTTCTTTAATTCTGGTTTTATACTCCTTCCACCATGACCAATATATTCCGCATTACAGCCTGCACAATAAACTTTATAAACTCCTGACATATCTAGTTCTAGTTTACACACCCTTTTAGACTTTAAATTATAAACGGTAATTTGTAATTCAGAAGTACAAATGTCTTTCACCAAATATTAAGTATAGTTTAAGTTTGTCAACTAAATTTCAAAAAATATTAAATGTTCTCACCTTCAATTTCAATAAAAAGAATTAAAAGTAATTCTGTTGTTTGATGTTACTTGTTTGTTTTTAAAACCAGCAAAAAATAAACTAAGATACATCCATTTAGCATCTAAACACTTTTCTATGCTAGAACTGCTTTTATTTCCTCCACATGCTTACCAACTTTAAACATCTTTATAGCCAAACTGATGAAATAGCATAATAACTGCTTACAAGAAACCAGTTGTGTTGTTAATATTATTTTTTAAAATTTATAATTCATAACTTTTAGCCTTGTCAATCTTAAGTCAGATAATAAAAATAAATGGTGTTAAATATAAACATAGGCTTGAATTAAAAATTTCAGAAAAAAATTATCTGCAAAAACAAATACCAGAAACAAGTAATTTTTGACAGTTTTCAAAACATATTCAATACTTTCTTAACTAAATTTAAAAAAGGTTTAGCCTACAGACAATTTCGCACCTGAAAGTTGATTATGTCTAGCGGCATATCTGCAAACTGCAGAGAATAGTTCCAATTCAGAGTTAATAGTTAGCTCATCCTGATCTAATACTGTTAAAATTGTGCTCAGTTCCACTTCTTCAAAGCTGGTTTCGGTTAAAACTTCTTGCGTTTGATCACATATTATCTAAAATTTTAAAAAGTCATAATAACCAGGACAGTTCAAGTTTCGAGATAAGTTTATACAAAATTTTAGTAAATTAAGTGATAGACCTCTAAAATAAAATTAGGCCTTGAACATGCTACAAATAAATACAAAAAAATGATTCAAAGGAGGTGGGTAAAGATCAGCTTTTTTTCGCCCATGATATTTGTGAAAATTCAAAGTTTCAATTTACCCCATTTTAGTATATTTATTATAAGTTTAGGTATTTTTATTTACATCTACAATAAATTGGTAAAAAAATTGGAATAGCGAGTACCTACTAAAAAAAACCTTCAAACTTGCTATCTTTATTGAATTTTATGATGCCTTTGTGTACCATAATAATTTTTTTGTCTTTAACATTACAATTAATAATATTTATTATAAACTAACATTTACTTATTTTGGTACATTGAGCGCATCTTGAAGTTTTTTAATATAAAAAATGAAAAGACGTCTAAAATGGCGAAAATTCAGTAATCACAAAAGTCTTTATTGTAGATATAAATCAAGATACCTGAACTTAGTATTAATATAATAAATTAACTCAAATTGAAACTCCAAATTTTTACTAATATGATGGGCGAAACAAGGCCGATCTTCACCCACCTTCTTTAATCACATTTTTCCTCTCTCTCTTTCTCTCTAATACCTACCCTTAAGCATTTAGCCATCAACTGGGGTTCCTCAAACAATTTTGCAAATTCATAGGCTCTACAGGCATTCTTTGGATACAAATCAGACCATAAATAGGTTGTACATTCTTCTACTAAGTGTGGTAGCATGTATTTTTTTGCACCATAACATAATTCACAGGCTTGGTCAAATGAAGTCAAATTTATTTTATCTGTATAAATATATCTAAAAGAAAAAAGCTATATGAAAGTTTTGACCGATTTCCAGCAACTAGAGCAAGTTTTATTAAAAATGTGCTATAGAATATTTATTTAGATAACATGAGACATAACGGATATAACTTTTTTTTTATCAAAACCTTTCCTTAGAGTCTGTAATAAATCCAGAGTTTAAGGTTTGATGATCTTCATACTTTTTTAGTTTAATTGGTTTACTCCAGTAAAAGACGTGAGGTGCAATTTCGTACCGACTGGTGTTATATGATGTTTGTCACAAAGTCCGAACTGCTTACGCCTGAAAATGTAAAATATTTCTGGTCGTATATTAAAAATTTAAAACAAAGTTTTGGGTTGCCCAACTTAATGACATATAACGGTTTGGAGTTCAGAGATCCATCTGAAATAGCTGCAGCCTTTGCAGAACACTTTCAAACGTGCTATTCTGTCCTTCGCAGCGTTGGTGTTCACTTGCCTGAACCTGTTCCATTTTCTTCAGTGTTGGCACATCATACATTTGCTGTTGATGAGGTTGCTTCCAGAATCAGAGCTCTTGATTCCAACAAAAGTGCGGGTCCTGATGGATTACCACCAGTCCTCTTAAAGGGCTGCTGTGACACACTGCCTGCTCCTCTTTGTGCAATTTTTCAAAGTTCTTTTGATAAGGGGATATTTCCTTCTGCTTGGAAGTTTTCTAACCTTGTGCCTATCTACAAAAAGGGAAATAGGGCTGATGTAACTAACTACAGAGGCATTTCGATCATTTCTACGATTCCAAAATTATTCGAAGACATCATTACGGATGAACTATTCTCCACCTATAAAGATTATATTTCTCCTTTACAACACGGTTTTTATAGTGGTCGCTCTACGGCAACCAATCTCGCTATATTCCAGAACTATCTTTTTTCTTCAGTTGAGGCTGGTCGCCAGGTTGACGCTATCTATACAGATTTGTCCAGGGCCTTTGACAGTGTGTGTCATGAATTGCTTCTGAGAAAGCTTTCTGATATCGGTTTTCGGGAGTTCTTAAAGTGGCTCGGTTCCTACTTAGATCACCGTTATCAGCGTGTTGTTTTAAACTCGATATCTCGAGACATAGCAGTGACGTCGGGGGTGCCTCAGGGCTCCCACATCGATCCTGTACTGTTTCCGTTGTTCATCAACGATGTCAAGTCTTGCTTTACAAATAGTAACTGCTAGTTATTTGCAGATGATTTTAAATTCTGCACCTCCGACACTGCCGATAGTTATGCTTTACAATCCGATTTAAATTGATTTATAAAATGGTGTGACGCAATTCTCTTTCATGATTGCGAAATGTACTACTATCCATTTCACAAAATCTCTTGCACCCACCCATAGTGTCTATAAAAATTGAGTGACTCAATCCTGAAAACTTCTTCTACAGTGAATGACTTGGGTGTAATTTTTGTGAAGGCTTATCGTTTAACCTTCATATCGACACAATCGTATGCAGAGCATTCAGAATGTTGGGCTTCATTAAGAGAAATTCCCGACACTTCACCTGCACAGAAGGCCATTATGTCACTGTATAACTGCTTGATGACAGTAGTGCACTCGAATATTGCTCAGTTATCTGGCAGCCCCGTTATGTTTGCCATATCGATAGGATTGAAAGAGTACAACATAAATTCATTAAATATTTGTTATTTAAATATCGTTTTCCGTATCAAGACGTCTGCTATGAAACTAGAACTGCTTCTGTTGGTATGCAGACGCTGGAGAATAGACGTAGACAAGCTCTCCTCTTGTTTCTTTATAAACTGGTTAATGGGATGATTCACTGTAGTGATCTGCTGAGTATGGTGGATTTCTTGGTCCCCAGGCGTCGGACTCATCACACCTCCCTCTTCTTCGTGAAAGGACATAGGACCAATTATGGTCAAAACACTTTATACGTGTCAACCAATTACTAATTCAGAACTATTTATTATTTTCAATGAAGTGGTACCAAGTTGACTATCTATACAATTTCAGGCCTTTCTGTCGCATATTCTTCTTAGAAAGTGCTGAAGGTGTATGGCGACGTCTGTTTTAAGATTAAATTTTTAAATTTTTAAACCCTTAATCGAGTATTTACTTAAATGGGACTGCTGTGATTGTGTGTTGATGTGTATTGTTTGAGTTTCCTGCTATGTGAAACTTTATCTTCTTGTAGTAGTATGTAGTGCAGTTACATGTATTGTAAGCTTTTTTATTTTGTATGTATTTTTAAGTTTTTTTATGTTTTGTATGTTATTTCTTTTTTATATTAATTTTTGTACCATTTAGGGATTTATCCCTGTAGTGTACTGTACTGTCAATAAATAAATAATTTAACATAAAAAATTGACGCTTCCTGAAAAATCATACAATTTGCAGTAGTATGTTTGTTCATACTCTAGTGAAAAACCCTTTTAGGTTGAAATTATTTTTAAAATAATAAAAACAACGATTACAAATCTAAGATAGAAGTTATACTACAAAAAAATGTAACAAAAATATTTAGTTAATATAATGTATTATCTTGTAGTTAATCGAAGAAATAAGCAAAATCATAATTTTTCATTAAAATTGAAAATGTTCTATTTTATGAAAGTTTAAGCCTTTAATTGTTCATATAATAAAAAATATTTATTGGCAAGAAAAAAACCTTTCGACTAATGACAAAAAAATCTAATTAAAAAGATTGAGAGATTGAGACTTAAGAAAAGTATGTTTAAAGTTTCTAAAGCATGTTATGTAATCACAAGATAAACTATAGTGAGTGCATGTTTAACTTCTAAAATATTCGTCAAATTGACTAGGAACTGTCTGTGTGTGTACTTAAACATACCCATGTAAATGACAAAAAAAACTTTAATTAACTGATTTTTAAAAATTCTAACTGTATACAGTGTGTCCCAAATTGGTGGGGAATGTATGGGGATCTTGGAAACCACGATAGATAGAAAATCGGTTAAATGGAGAAAGTTTTCGACAATTATGTTAGTAAGCTAATACCGTTTACTACATGGCTTTATCTATTCAGGTTTTTGAGAAATTTTGAAAAAACCTGAAACATGCATTTTCGAAAATCGGCTATATTTTTTTTATAAGTAAAATTTTTTTAAATCTGTAAAAACTTCTTCATAGCAACTCTTTTTGTAGAATATGTCCGAGTAGTTAATTTTTATTTTTTACGTTTCGGGTTTTTAGAATCATAGAATAGAATAGAATAGAAAACTTTTTATTTCAAATTACATTAATTATACACACTGCATAAACAACACAAAATGAAATGACGTCAGCAAAAGAAATAAGCCTAGTCTAAGTTAGGCACTAAATAATAACAATAATATATACACATCTATACAAAACATTCAACAATACAATCAGTGTCCATTATAAATATTCCTATAATTAGATTTCCAAGTAATCATAATTACCCAACCAAGTAATCATTTATTGAATAAGGCTCCAAGTCTAAAAGTAATTTTTTCAACTTCCTTTTAAACAATCTTTCGCTCCTAGCATTTTTAATTTCGTTATCTAACTTGTTATACAATTTAATACCCATATAATATGGGCTTTTTTCAGATATGCTTAAACGGTGGATTGGGTAATTTATATTGCTTGTTCTAGTTTTTACTTTTTCATATGGGCGCCATATTGGATTTTTTCGCAGCCAAATAGTGCTTTTTATTCTGATTTGTATAACATGATATATTTTAGGGGTTTATAACCTCACCTACTTCAAAAAACAAATATTTTCTCCGTTGGACTTGATTCCGGCGAAAGTCATCTAGCGTCATAATCAAGTTATTAAAATTTTTTCAACTCTGTAAAATGGTTAATTATTTAAATAAAAACTGCATCCTAAACTAACATAGAGATCGAACGCTGTAAGAACAACACTGATATGTCACAGTCTCATATGGCAAACTGATATAAAACCGTGACGTATCGGCGTTCGATCTCTACTTTCGAAAATTGGTTACAAATTTGCTTGAATTCGGAAGTTTTAAAAAACCACGACCTAAGAAGTACGTTGAAGAAAATCGACAACGAGATGCTGCAGTTAACCAACATTTTAAAGAAAATCCAACATCTTCAGCCAGGGATGTTGATAGAGAATTCCACATACCTAAGTCAACCATTCATAGGGTAGTTAGGACTATTTAAAAAAATATCATTAATATGTTGAGAGAAATAGACAACATTTTGAATTTTGGGTCGTTATTTTACATCTTCATTTTAGTAGGAATATTAATTTAGCCACTTTTCATTGTTTTTGTTTTCACTTGTTGCAATTAACTTGTTATGTGTAGTTTTGTTGTAACACGGTATTAACGTTATAGCTATGTTCGCGAACCCATTTCTGTAAAATGTCTGTCTAGCTTATCTATCTTGCCAATTACTAATATTTTATTGTTTACAAAAAAAAATGCTGTTCGCCGGAATCAAGGCCAACTGAGAAAATATTTGTTTTTTGAAATAAATGAGATTATAAACTCTTAAATTATAACATGTTATACATTGTTGAAATCAGAATAAAAATATATCCAATATGGCGTCCATATGAAAAAATAAAGTTGATGATGATTCTAAAAACCCGAAATGTAAAAAATAAAAATTGACTACTCGGTCATATTCAACAAAAAAAGTTGCTTTAAAGAAGTTTTTACAGATTTAAAAAATTTTCACTTATAAAAATAATATGCCTGATTTTCAAAAATGCATGTTTCAGGTTTTTTCAAAATTTCTCAAAAACCTGAATAGATAAAACCATGTAGTAAACGGGATTAGATTACTAACATAATTGTCCAAAACTTTCCCCTTTTAACCGATTTTCTATCTATCGTGGTTTCCAAGATCACCATACATTCCTCACCAATTTGGGACACACTGTATAATCCCATAAGGTAAAATACAATTTATACAGAACACTTACTCCAGTAAAGCTCTAAAAGCATCAGGTTGTACATCCAAAATTGCTATTGGATCTTTTTCTGCCATTCCACCAAAAAACATGGCTTCAAAAACAGGACTGGACATAGCAAGAAATAACTTATGGCCCTCTAGAACTTGTTGGTTAGGCTCAGATCCCACAATAAACCTACAATCACTCCAAATTCCTGTCTCTAAGAGGTACTGCCCTCTTTCTTTTACCAGTTTTCTGGTAGTTTGCCAATCACAGGTAGGTGGTGGAACACTCATCTGTAATTTTTAAACAATTTACAATATATAATAAAAATGATAATAATATTAATAAGAAAAGTAGAATTATTAAAAATTATAAAGAACATGTTAAAATAAAGGGACACTTTAGGTTAAAATGGCTTTACCACTTTGTGGAAATCTCTAACATTTTTTTAAATGTTTTTTTTTCTCTTTATCACACCATAGATAGATTTTACTGTTTGGCCAGAATAGAATAAAGTTGTGGGGATATTTTAATTATTTGCTTTTGTATTGGGACTATGTAAATTTGCAGGTTTAAACTTTTTCTTTTTTTAATGACAGAAAAAAAACATTTACAGTTATTATCTATGACATATAAAAAGAAGTCAGGCACAAAGTGTTAAATAATGGCTTCTGGAAGAAATTCATTTATAGTTATACCTAAAAATTTATTAATTTTAGATATCCATTTTTTTCTGAATATTCATGTTAGTGATGTAACGAATATTAACATTTGCATTTGTGGATATTCACATATTTTTGCACATTCGCATTGGCAAAGTGTTTGAGAACAAAAACTGAATATTCGCAAATGTCAATAGCAGATATTTGCATTCGCATTTGCGAATTCTTCAAAATATAACATTCGTCTCATCATTAAAGTGTTGTATCTAAAGAAGTTAAGATGTCTTCCAACAGACTAGTTGTTGGCTATTGTGCCATATCAAGATTTATTTGCATAATTAGACCGGCAGATAGGCATACTATCACAAATATCAGTCAATTTAGATAATCACGCAATTTAAATCATAGTTTATCTAGAAAGTTACATATTATTTAAATTCTATTAATTTAAAATAAGTTCAATTTAGTTTAGTTATAAATTATCAACCCCTGTAGTGTATAGGTTTATTTAAAATAAAAATATAACAAAACTTTATGCTTCAGTAAGGCTGCACTTTGAATATGCTGGTATTATTTTAACAATAAAGGCTAAAATAAACACAAATTTAAGGGAAAAGATATATAAAAAAAACATTTTAAAACTATTTATATGTAAGAGCTAGAGCTAACAAGAACATTTAAAAATCCACTCATGGAACTTTTGGAAGAAGTATGTAAAATTAACTTAAGACCAAATCTCAAATGAACAGCCCCAGCATGGAAGCCTTATATACAAAAAACATTAAATTAGTTTAAAATTAAAACGGAAAAATACTCTGGTGAAACAGTTTAACTGCATCGCCACCTAGACTTTTTAATAACAATGTTGCATAATCATATCTCTTATACAAATGCTGCACAATTTTATTACATACTTTTGAATACTCTGGCTTGACAACCAAAATAAATATTGTTTTAATTAAATCACCTTTTTGTTATAATATTTTTATTTTAAAAATGTATTTAAAAAACTGACGTACTTTGTGACGTTGACGTACCACTTCTTCTTTTAGTTTATGGCTTTCAGACTTTTGTTAATGCCTGGGCTAAGACAAAAATAAGAAAAGGAAAATTGAAATAAAGAAGAGATCCTTGAATGGGATTCTGTAAAAAGGTCTGTTTGCTATCCATCGTGTACACTATTTTACACTTTTCTGTGAATAAACCGTTTGTTCTCGCCAGAGTAATTTAGGACTATTTAGATGATTGGTATGAATTCTGGTGTAAACTGGTTTTGACCTACTCACTCTAACTCTCGAAGTAGTGAAGTTAGATGCGTTTCTACTACAAGACTTTAATTTATTTGTTTATAAAGAAAACCATATAGCCATTAATTACTGAAATAATTTTAAAACTTGTTTGGTATAAAAATCAAATACGGAACTTTTTTACACTTAGTTCCACTCTTTAGTCCTGCCCTTTCCTGTTCCAAGGGTGATGAACTTAAAAGTTTACCGTACTTGATGACAGACTTGAAATTTAAGGAGAGTCGAAATAAGAATTACATAACTTTGATAGAGAAAAGAAATGTCAAAAAATTTGCTACGGGCCCTTTTACAATTTTTTTTGACCTCCCTTTTAACTGTTCTTATTCCAATGAGTCGCTTATGATCGAAATTGGGTAACAGAATCGGTAATCTGACATTTATTGCGATAAAAAGAGATCTCTTTTCTTATATTTTTAAGAGAATCTTAGCCCTGGTGCACAATCAGTAGGGGGTCGTATTAAGCATGCGTAGTTGGCGTGGTCTTGCAAGGCCACACCAACAACGCATGTAAGCATGCGTTGTTGGTGTGGAATAATAGCTGGTGCGCAATGAAATGAAGGTCGTAACGGAAGGTTGTAAGTATGCGTAGTTGGCGTAGCCTTGCAAAGCTAATAACCAACTACGCATGACTCATTGTGCACCAGGCATAATGCCCATTGTGCTCCAGGCATACGGATTATCGGCAGCCGTATTTAAAGATAGGCGTCCACCGGTCGCCATATAGGTCCGACGGTACGCATTGCACGATTAGGACTTTTGAATTGACTACATAGTTTAACATGAAACTGCGTGCTATCCATCCGATGACGATCGACGAACGCATGCGTTTTTATTTAAAATTATGGCGAAAAGACAGCATATGGACATATTCCGACGACTGGAACATAATTTAAAAACATACGGCTCTCAGAAAATAAAGAAATAAGCGTGTTAGAATTTGTCGAGGCCCATCATTAGGTTAGAATGGTATATCCTGTGATGGCTTTGAATAGTAGTAGCTTAACTTTTATTGAAGGGGAAACTCCTTTAGGCACGTTTAGCACTTCTTGTGGGTATTGAATGAGACTGAACCAGACTCGGCTATGCAACGCTTATGATGTATAAATGCATAGTGTATTTGTTTTTAATAAATCGATTTTTCATCATCTTGGATTTGAGTTTTGCAAATGTTAGATGGTAAAATGTTAAGCGGGAATCTTGTCTTGGTGAAGTCTTCATTTCTGTCTTGTCGTCTTAAGCACATACTCTAATTTTATTTTCTATAATCACTTTTAAATTTTAAAAACAAGAATCTATCCCCGTCAGAAAAATATAAACTGGAACTGGAATTTTTAAATCTTAGTCGCAAAGAATTTTAAACTTCAATAAATATGTTTCCTATGTTGTTAATATTATCCAATATTTGCACTCTAGTGATGATGTGAAAAGATTCATATTTTGTCACTGGTTTTTAAAGAAATCTAACGAGGATAGTTCTTTTCACAAAAAAATATTTGGTCAGATGAATGTCAAATAACAAGTTGCGGTATTCTTAATCGACATAATAAAAGACATTGGAACTCCACAAATCACCACATGGTTCAACCCTTCAACAAGATCGATTTGAGGTAAATTTAAGTTGTTTTTTATTTCAAAATAAACTAGTGTATCGTTGTTTTAAAGAAAATTTAAATTCAGATAAATATCTGGACATACTCCAATCAAACCTTTTCGATATACTTGATGATGTTTCTTTTAATGAAGTAATAAGCACAAGTAATAAGTAATAGAGATTTACTTTTAACAAGATGGCCCCTACATGGCCCCCCACCCATACCATCTTATTTTTAAATTATCAAAAAATTGTATGTAAACAGCTAAGCACTAACAAACAAATTTTTGCGAGGTACCTACAACATACCGGGATGAAAATTTTAGTGACGTCATTGTGGGTGTTTTTCAATTACCGCACAAAAGCGCATGATACGGCACAATGCTCAGCATTAAATGTTTCAAATACCGCAACGCCTCGTATACTCGGGCTTGGCTGTTTCAATTATGCGGCATTAATGCGCACTGTTCTCTGTAGTTAAAAACACCCGGTATGTTTATATTGGCCTTGTTTACACCGGATGGACCAAATTTTTAGTTCGAGGTCCAAATGACGTCACGTGTACTTTTTACTGGTGTAAAAACATGAGTATTAAAATTTGGTACTTAAATTTGGTCTGTCTTAACTCGGGTAGATTGTAACACATTGTCTATACCGCTCGGGAGAGTATTTTTTATCCGCTAACAGAAGGACGCGAGTGTGGACTGTGGGCTTAACGCCGCTCCAGCTCCATTTTTATTCCCGAACCCACCCATGGTTTATTTTCTACACATTTCTACATCTTTGAACCTGCGCACAAGCAGGAAGTCGGGTCAATGTATTAGATAGATTGTTCTATGGTTTTAAAGATACCGTTTGTGCGGTCACAGCCACGGCAGTTGTCCCAGAATAATAGGAATCAAGAGTAATTCAAGTTTGTTTTGGAACACACTATTTCAGAAATTTGCCAAAATGTCAGTTATCACTTTTGACTGTTGGGATGATTAATAAGTGAAAATGGCTGTCTTTTGGAATGTTTAAAGGAATTATGTTTTTGTCGGTAAATCTGATACTTAGAAAAGCGCAGTAAATGAAGTTTATGGAGTTTTAAATAAAATATTGGATGTTAAGTTTATTTTAGCAAAGTTTGTGATGAAAAGGTATGTATATTCTACCGTTGTTTACAACAAAGAAGTGCTTTATAGGAGAAATTGCAGGCCAAGGTGGAACCTATTTACCCTTTTTTAAATTTTATAAGTATTAGACATGTTTTTGCAACTAAAGCAAAGCTTTCGTATTATTTTCTCTTTCATATAAGTTTTTCTGTTCTGTTTAATTTTTTTGGTTCTTTATTACAAGTCTTGAAATGCATTCTAAGCCATTCTCTTTATGGTTTTTTATTTACCTATACCTATTTAAATATCTATATTTCTTTAAAAAATCGTTCCTTACTGTGTACCTACAGTTTTTTTGTGATTTATTAACTTAAGTGCTATCCAATTTAATACAGGTGCCTCGAATTAGATCATACGAGGATAAGTAAGATTAGAATGGTAAAAAATAAGGTAAGAAGTAACATGAAAGAGCAAAGTGGCTATCAACAGTTTTTTACTTGAATTTTCTTAAATTAAAGGATTTTTAAGAAAAAACGTCTAATTATTTAAAGTACTTATTTATTCAGGAGACAAGTTAAGTTTCATTTATCATGTTATACCTTATAGATTATAGGGCTTCGGTGAACTTAAGCTCCATTTTTAAACAGCAATATTTTGATATAATTTTTTTGGTCACTTATTTCTTGCACCATAATAAAACACATAGGGTCTGAAAAAATTAATTTTTCACTCACATTATCACAAAATAAAATAATTTCTTTATTTCCCATATAAAATATACTAGATAATATGGCCGAATAACAGAAAAAAGTGAGAAAGAATACCTACAAAAAGAGATGTTAACGATGTCGTTTTATTTAGGAATTTCTCCTTTAAAAAGCAATGTTGCCAGATGTTTTCTAATAATTTGTTATTATTGAAGGTTGTTTTTTTCCATTTATCAAAAATAAAGTTTTTTTTTACAGAAAAAACTAACAAACAACAACTTCCAAACTATTACCTAGTTCTGGTTAGTTTTTGGTTAGTTGTCTTTAGGTTTTCCTCATTAAATTGTAAAATTTCTTTATCGTAAATGCGCCATCAAGCAATTTTTTTTTGATCCGACAACGTCGCAAATTCTGGCCTTTTACTTAACCTAAAAACATAGTGTTTTTCGACTTTTAATTTAATTTTTCTCTGCAAAAATGCATTTTTTCGGATTTTTTATTTTTGTAATCTACTAAACAAAAGGTGTTCTTTTTATCTGTAATATTTATTTTTTTCAAATCGAATGGAGCTAAACGACACCGGACCCAGATTATAGATAGTCTAAGTGCACAGTTCCGGAATTAGGTTAAACTTTTTATTTATATTTTGTATGTAGGTATATACTTATGTATTAGGTATTATGTTATACAAAATTGAAATGTATTGTAAAAACACAAAACAGCAGCATAATTGAAATTTGTTTATTTAAAATATTAAATTTTAAAAACCCAATTATTATGTTTTTCGCATTCATTGTTTTTTTTTAAGTTTAATAATGGCTATTGCTTTTTAAGTCTAGTAATGTCACAAGATGTTTTTTTATCCTCTTGTAGTTTAAGGTAGGTAACATAAGATTTATTAAATATATATTTCAAAAAAATGAAGGATCAAAAATAGTACATTTTAAAGCATAAATTCTGCTGGTCACCATATAGACCAAATACAAATTTTGGACTTACTTAATTTTGCTCTTACTTAATTTTGCTCTTAAATATTTATAAATAAATTTTATCCCTTATGTACATTTAATACATGATCGTCTTAAAATGTCTAGTCACTGCCATATTGAATCACTATTTCTCATCAGAAAACTGCTGTTTGTAATGGTCTTTTCTTTCCTTTGTAGTATTTAATTGAAATATTAATAAACCACTTCTTACCTTCATTAGACACCCAATTTACATTAGTCTTAAGCTGTAAGCCAGACATTAATGGGGTGTAGTAAATAGGTAGTAATTATTTTTGTAATGTGTAGGGGTACTACTGCATTACTTTAAAGGTGCTATGAAATGCAGTGTATGTGTATATTTCAATACCTGGACACTTTGATGGAACAGGGAAGAAATGTGTTAAACATCTAACAGCCTGGAGTCCATAGTACCTAGTACTTAGACTTTATACAAGCCTTCATGAGCAAACCTACAAATAAATATAAAAATATCATTTAACAATTCAGCTGTTACCTAGTTTATAATTAAATAAAACTAAAGTAGGTATGTTTAAAATATATGTTAACTATGTGTAGTATTATCTTTTTAAGCACCATAACAAAGCAAGGCTGAATATATTCATATTAGAAACCAAGATGAATTTAATACCTGATGAAGATCGTAGGAGGAGGTTGAATTTACTTGAACATAAAATTCAAGATGCTCAGGGGAAAGGAAATATTGATTCTCTTTTGGATACTGTCCAAGCTCTCTATACAGACTGTGACCATCCTGCTATAAAGAAATTGAAAAATGTAGAAGTTTATCTAAATAGATGTAAGTATTCACTTGGTCTAATATTTTTTTGGGTAGTAACAAATACTTGTATTTTTTGTTCAATAAAAAAACCAAAAATATCTTAATCTTTTTCAATAAAACATGCTGTTTTTTTAACATAAAAACATGAGACAATAATACTTCTTCCAGGTTTATTATGTTGTTTTCCAGAACGGCTAATTCTATATTTTTTTATAAACCTTATTTCAAAATAACTATTTTGATATGTTAATATGTAAACTACAATTCACTAGGGACTTTTTAATTTTGATAGACTGACAATTTAAAATAAGATAGGTAATGAAAACAATGCACCCTTTTATTAAGTAATGTGTCATTAAATACCAGTAGATAGATAGATAAAATTAATTGCCACAAAATATACAATAATTATAAAGCTACCTACTTCTCATAAAATATAATTTTAATAATAGAACATCCACAACTTACCATTAATAATCTAAAAGAGGTCATATAAACTTAAAAACAGACTTTATGTACATATTATAAGAACTATGATCTTACTGTATCAATTTTAAATAGAAAATTATCTTGATAGGTATGGGGCCATTCAAGTATTACGCAAGCAGATTTATTACAATTATTTACCCCCTTCCCCATATCAGCAAAAGTAAGCAAAGCTCTTACTCTCCCCCTCCCATGCTTACATAAACATTGGTATATGCATTTTTTTTTTAATTTGTGGGAATCTCCGAAAATGCGTATCTTTTAAAAGCAGAGACAATGTGTGGGTTGTCGTATGTCCAAAAAAGTAAATAACTATTGCTGACGTAATCATCATCCAGACCAGCCACCCCCCATATCAATAAAAATAAGCAAAATAAAGACCTTCACGCCCCTCCATAGTGCTTAGGGTATTGCGATTTGGGGAGGGACATAGTAAATCTCAGTAAGGGATTAAATATTGGCGCTCATATTAATTTTTAAGAGAAACAAAAGTTGTTATTTGGTTATTTAGAAACAGTAGTATCCTTTGAATAGAAGTGTCAAGAAATACTTAATTTATTTATTTCAGGGGCATTGCCCTATTTTTACAAAGGTAGAAAAAATAAAACTATCATAATCACATTATAATACGTTATCACAATCAGTTGTATTAAAAGAAGTCAGAAATCAATTGAACATTAATAGTGCCCAAGATGGTTTCTAAGAAAGCCCTCAGATACATACATAATATAATTGTATGATTTTAGATGATGGCTTTGCTAGTGATATAATTAATCTTCGAATGAAGACAGATGACTTTGAGCATATTAAAGTGATTGGTAGAGGTGCTTTTGGTAAAGTTCAGCTAGTGCGTCATAAATTTACCAGACAGGTAACTATGGAGTATTAAAGCTACACTTGACAATTACCCAAAAAAGATGTTGCTGCAACCTCTTTAATGTAGATGACTGTAGGTTTCAATAAATACTTTTACTGTTTAGGTATATGCTATGAAAAGATTAAGCAAAGCTGATCTAATAAAAAGGTCGGACTCAGCATTTTTTTGGGAAGAAAGACATATTATGGCCCATGCCAAGTCAGAGTGGATTGTGCAACTTCACTTTGCATTTCAAGACGCTAAACATCTCTACATGGTGATGGATTACATGCCAGGAGGAGATATTGTTAATTTGATGTCACATTATGAGATTCCAGAAACTTGGGCCAAGTTTTATACAATGGAGGTATATTTTTATAACATTACTAGATTTTACCAGTGATGACAAAACTTAAAATCTGTGCTTTAGTCTGTTTAATATCAAATTATACAGACATAAAATAATAATAAAAAAAAGAATAATTATACTCTGTAACATCAAGCAAAATTAATTTTTTCTAATGGACATAAAAAACTATCAAAAATAAAAGTTTAGAACATGAATAAAAAAATAAACCTTTTTAGGTTGTACTTGCCCTAGATGTTATTCATTCTATGGGTTTTGTACACAGAGACGTCAAACCTGATAATATGTTGTTGGATAAATATGGTCACCTAAAATTAGCTGACTTTGGCACATGCATGAGAATGGATACCGATGGTCTGGTGAGATCTAACAATGTTGTTGGAACTCCTGATTATATTTCTCCAGAGGTCTTACAGAGTCATGGAAAAGGTAAGTTAAACTGTTTTTATTTTATTTTAAGTAAAAATGGATGATTAGTAACATTAAACCAACCGATAACCAACTATTTAAGCTTTTTGGATTAATAACAGAATATCGTGCGGCAAGTAAAATTAATTAATAATGAAAGTACTTAATTCAGTTCATTAATATTTCTCATATAGCTTTACAACATAGAACGGAGTTCTTCGAGCATCACTGTTATAAGAAATATAAATAAGTAAACCAATTATCACATACCATATTATACTATTACATTTTAGGTTTGAGTAAAATATAAGTTTAAGTAAGAAAAAAATAACTATCTGTTTTTTTTTTAATTTTTTTCAAAAACGCAGCAGTCGTCTGCTTTTTGTGTTTAAGAAATATCTTTTGACTTTGCTTCATTTAATTTAGGTTTTCTTAGTTAAATGTATGTTCCAAGGAAGCTCTTACAGAGTGAGAAAAATCCCAGATGGTTTAACAATTACTTAAAAAAAATAATTGCATAATTGCTTAGAAGAATGCGCTCTACAAAAGATTTAAGAGAACAGGCTTAGATAGGGAAGGGACTCTTCTGTTTTTTTAGACGTTAGACGTGATGAAAAGTTTCACACTGATTTATGTTATTTGTCATTTATCTCCAGCACAGAGCATCTGTAATAAATTTGCGTCATATTTTTAGTCATGCTATAAAAAGTATAATGCCATTAACTTGGATAGGGTTAAACCTGTAAAATTTGGAGGTGTATTAAAAAATCATGTTTTAAGTGAGAGTTAATTGAATGCCGGGCCTAAGAACGTGGATCTGTCGAAGGTTGCTGGACCTGATGGAATGTTACCTATCCTTTAAAAGTAATGTCAGTCTTTAGCCCATCTTGTGGCAAGATTGTTTCAGCGATCCTTTGATGATGGTGACTTTCCAACTATATGGAAGTTCTTGAATTTGGTGCCTTATCTCAATTATCGCGGTGTGGTCACATTATCGGTCTCCCGAAGCTCTTCGAGTCTGAGTGTCTTGAGTCGGGAAAGCAGGTGCATGCACGGACTTGTCCAAGGCCTTTAATAGCGTTTGTCATTCGGTATTTTTGAAGAAGCTGTCTGATACTGGCATTAGCGGCGCTTATTTGGAACTGATTAACTTATACTTGTCTGATCGTCGGCAGCGTGTCGTTGTGTGCGCTCTGGTGTGTCCTGGTGTCCCTGTCTCCTGGAGAGTATGACGAGCAGACGACTAAATCCATCATGCCCTTCTCTCCCGGTCTAGTGACGTGGGTAGCTACCAGGTCCTTGTTACAGGAACCAGATGTTCTCTCTGAGGCCGCATCTCCGGCTTTATCCTATGAAAACGGTCCTATCCGCTTTCTGTTTAAAGCCAGGGAACCCTTTTTCCTATAAAGGCGGTTCTGTCCGCCTTGCGATTCAGGGAACCCTTTCTAAACACCTGTTTGTTCGGGATGGATTAGCCCTTCTCCGTGAAACAGGCGCCGGTGACTTCAGGGGCACCCCACGAAACGGATTCACACGTTTCGGTCGGCGCACCTTTGTCTGCTTGTGACCTTGAGTGGCACCTCTCGAAACGGATTTATCCGTTTCGGTCAGGGCACCTATGTCACTTTTTTCCTATGAAAGCGGTTCTGTCCGCTTTCTGTTTGGAGCTAGAAAGTAATAGTCCACCACGGCAAAGCCCAGCATTACCGCAGTAAGGCTAGATACTCTGAGAGGTCGCCCTGTATCTCAGAGGCACCGTTGGGGACACCTGTTTAAGGCACAGGATGTCATTCGCTCATCAGCACGGTATGCTAACACCTTGAGTTAAAGCCTTGTGTTCATCTTAGCTTCGGATCCCGTTCCATACGGTGGCAACAAGAGTTGCCGATAACCAGCAACTCTAGCGCATGTTCAAATTGATCCTACTGGGCCCAACCACAACGACGACGTGTGAACACAGCGGTTGGGTAACTAGTAATGCTATAACAGAGAGACAATATTCAATAGGTGACCATAACCTTGATTGTGTGCAGTCCATTAGGATTTAGGAGTGACTTTCGACAGTACTCTCTTTTAATCTACATATTAAGCAAATGGTATTGAGAGCTTTTCGACTACTCAGATGTGTCAAGTGACACACTGAGCATATCAGTGACACTAAAGCCATAACTTGCCTGTACAATACCCCAATTAGAAGTGTTTTGGACTGTTGCTACAAGGTCTGGTGTCCTTTTTATATATTTTATGTTGACATGATTAAGAGTGCAGAACTAATTTTGCTAAGTACCTATTATTCAAGCATCGTTTGCATATCAAGACCTATCTTATCAAACCAGAGTTGTGCTTTCTGGCCTGGAAACCTTGAGACGACGTAGGGGAATGCTTGGGGTTAAATGAAATCTATTCTCTTACGCGCCTCTGAGGCATACAAGGCAGCACCGTCTTTTCTTTGAAATAACTCATCGTACTAACTATGGTGGCAGCGCCTTCATCGATTGTATCTTGAGGAATTACAATAACATTACTGCGACATTGACCTGTTCTGAAAAAGTCTAAGTTCCCTTAAGAGAAAATTACAACTTTGGTAACCCACCTTTATCATGTCCGACTTATTTGTAGTTTTATTTTTATTATGTTCTTTTTTTTGTTTGTTTATATATATGCCATATTGTTATTGTATTGTTAGATAGCACTAACACTTACGGACATATCCTATAAAATTGTCGAAAATTGGAATTTAGGAACAAATAATTAACAAATACCAAGTTTACCATTAAAACTTACATCTAAATCCTGTAAGATCACCATAATAGTTTTAAAAATAATCCCCTTACAATTAAAATCGTCAATTTTGAAATATAAATAAACACATCCGTATATATCTAGAAATAAATATGAATAACAAATTTAAATATTTAGGAACAAAAACTGGAGTAAAATAACCAATTGCCTAATATATTTCAGGTATCTATGGTAGAGAATGTGACTGGTGGTCTGTTGGAATATTTGTTTATGAAATGTTAGTGGGCGAAACACCATTCTATGCTGACAGTTTGCTTGGTACTTACAATAAAATTATGTATCACGAAAGTAATTTAATTTTTCCCGAAGAAGTAGAAATATCAAATGAGGCTAAATCTCTAATACAGGGTCTACTATGTGATAGAACTAAACGTTTAGGTAGAAATAGTGTAGACGAAATCAAAAATCATCCGTTTTTTATTAACTGTGAGGGTTGGACGTTTGACAACTTGCGTGATGCGGCGCCACCTGTTGTTCCTGAGTTAGCTGGGGACGATGATACTAGAAATTTTGACGACTACGAGAAAGATGAGACACCAGAGGAGGTAAGCAATTTGCAATGAAAAAAAATATTTTAGTGTTTACGCAAGGAAATTACTTTGTGAATCAGCAGAGATTTAAAAGATGAAGTTTTGTGAAGCTATGAGAGATAATGATGGCGATCATCAGTTTTTACAAAATGTTCATTTTGGGTGAATTTTCCCGCTCGTTCCAACATGTTGATTGGTCGGCAGGAAGGGGTATATACCTCGCTTTGCGTGCATTAGCACATTAGAGCGACAGGGGAAGGTTATACACCTATTTTTTTTCTCTTGGAAGGCTGCCTTTAGTATATGCTCGAAATGTTAACATAATATAAACTGCATAGAAATAGTAGCATAAATTACTACGTTTGGTAAATACTTCCAACCAGTCTGAGGCCTTTGATTTTTGACGTGATACCGTCGACAATATGTAAAGTACTTGTCACGGGTCTGTCAAAAACCAGAGGCCTTGAGCCGCTTGGACAGGATTTACTGAACAGTGTGAATGTTAGGTTATCTATGAACAGGAAGTAGTGTAAGATGGATACGTTTGGAACTATTTTTAGGATTTCAAATAATAAAGAAAGCCATAAGAATATGGTCGTAAAATTTGCGTATGTTGATTAAATTAAATCAGTAAAATTAGCAAAATATAAAATTTCTCATGAATGTTCAGTTTTATTACAAAAATTTTCTTTTTCCTTTGAACCTCGAAAATTCACAAGAATCAGGGAAATTTTTCACGAGGTGGTAACTGTGATGGCGTCACATACGAACCTGAGTTGCCAAATTTATCTCCATGATCCTCTGTCTAGTGAAATTGGGCTGTCAGTATCTCCGGGCATTTACCTACCTAGAGGTAGCCTTATCGCAATAAGGCTGCCTCTAGACTGTAGATTGGTATATGTTTGAAGGTTAGAATTCGTAAGAACGGCAATAAAAGGGACCTTTAAACAATAACAAAAGTAAAAACAACTAAACAAAAATATATCGCATTGGTCCAAAAACTAAGTAACCATGGTTACCGACGCATTTGACTAATGTAAGATTTTTTCATTTGTTTTTGGTTACATAATTAGTTACTGAAAATGGACATGGTCACGTTAAAGCCCATCTTTAAAAAAATATAAAAAAAGTGTTGCACTCAATATAATTTTTAAGTTATTATTTATTCAGTATATAAATGACCTTTTTTAATTATTTTGTAAAAACCCCTTGCTAAAAAGTAGATAATATAATGTTCCAGAAAGAAATGTGTCCTTCACCATACTTTTTTTTATTTTCGGGACATAAAATGAAAATAATGGACCTTTGTTAAAGTAAAATTGTAAAAAACTGTTCTAAACTTAGTTTTTTTGAAAATTTTTTTGTAAGGCTCGTCCCACTTTTCTTATTTAAAGCAGTTTTTAGTAAACAAATCACTTTTGGTTTTTTTATTTTCATATAAAAAAAATATTTCTGAAATCCTAGGATTTGTCTATTGTTTATGTAAACAAGTAAGCATCTGTTGATTTAAAGAATACCGTTGTAGTTTGAATTTGGTGTAGTTAAAGGGGGTCAAATCTAATTAGATGTCAAAAAACTTGCCATTAATTCTCATTTGAAAAGATTACTTCAGCCAACATTTTTATTTCTGAGGTTCCGACGCTCCGACGGAGGCTCCAATTCAGCCCGTTATGTAGACAGTGCCACTGGTCAGTGCACCATTGCCAGTTTATACCTGAGTTTGGCGAATCGGGAAAATATTTGTACTGTCTGTTTTATTTTGTGATCGGATGATTTTAATGTAAATAAAACCGTCTGTATTCTTAAGGTCACAGTCTGACATTAATAAAAATCAAACTTCCTTTTTGTAATCCTTTAGATGAAAATTGATTATTTTGGTTTGTAGATAAAATCTAGCTGTAAGAAAGTGCTTTGACTTTCTTGTGAAGATTAAAGCCACAAATAATTAATGAAAGTTCGTATTTATATCTTTTTTTTTACTGAATACAATTAGGAAAAATAATATGTACTTTTTTTAATTTAATCGTTTTTTTTTTCTTAATATATGTAGTAGAATTTGTAAAAGCCTGTACTATGACTGCTTCGGTCATGCATACTTAGGGTTTTTCCTTTGTAATACGATCTGGGGTCATTAATGGCTCTTCTTGTGCGAGATCCAGGGAGTTATCACCCTCACTGAGTCTTCGCACTCGATATTTTACTCCGGCTAGCTCGTGTTCTGGAAATGAGACTCTACCCCTAGACCGTTGGAGACGGTGGACTCTGTCTTCACTATCCACGCCTGGGCCGGCATCTCCAAACGTGGTAGCGGCATCCAGTCCGTTCAATAATTGAAAACTAGCAGTAATAACGCCTTGCTCTTGGTGGCCGTTGTTCTTATCCATGATTTCTGTCTTTCCTAAATCTCCAGGTACCACTACGTCCAAGGCCAGCCTTGACCTTATGTGGTACCCTGTGTCACTTCCTTCTAACACTCTTCCTTACTTCCTACTAAGTCCTGAGGGTCGATCGTCCACTGCCGTGATAGATTCCCTCTATAGACTATTATTCACACCTCCAGGTGCTTTCCCGACGAGGGCCACCCTTGGCACCTCTATGAATGTTCTTTAAAAGCGTAGTCACACCTATCCCTGGATTCTACGCCGGATTGCGTGGGGGCCGGTCACGGAGACGTATCTCAACGGGACATCCTCATCCACGGCTGGGGCAAAATCCCGAAGGCCGCGCACGGACTCTTCGCTGGAATGGATCAAGGTCTTCTAAATACCTTCTCACCACTTTTCCTCTTCACTAGAACGGCGGCCGACCACGGCCACAGCTCTCCTTCACTAACTCTCCCTTCTTAACACGTCCTGGGGCAAAATCCGCCTAAGCCACCCCTGGCTTTTACTGAAAACAGCTTCACTGAATATTTCCACGGTTCCTAGTTCTTCTGCACTCTTCCGGAGGCAGGGCCGACAACAGAGATGGCTTCTACGACGTGGCCTCCACCCTACATCTCCTAGTGCATGAAATCCCAAGAGGCCACCCTTAGCTTCTTCACTAATCGGCGTAAAAATATCCAGTAACTCTTCTTCAATCCTCCTCCCCCACTTAAACCGGTGCACGGTGGCGCGAATTATACCCCCAAGTCTAAGGTGCCAGTGCTACAAACGCTATGGCGATGGCCTCCTTAGTTGTAACCTTATTCCCTAACTACTAGAGAAATAAGGCGCCTGGGTCTACTGGTCGATACACGGCGCCGGCCACCTTATTGCATTACCTGAAAAATCCAAACTACTGGGGAAACAAGGCGCCTGGGTCTACCGTTCGATACACGGCGCCGGCCACCTTGTTTCGTTACCTGAAACCAAAGTCCAGAGGTTTACGATTTAACCTTCCAGGAGTAAAAACTCCAGACAAAAATAAAACTCCAATTTTAACAACAAAATCCCAATCCCGTCTTCTTCAACTCCTCCTCGATAAAAACTGCGGGATCTATAAATAGAAGTTCCAAACTTTACTTAAACCGTTGCTAAAACAGACCTGGGAACGCCGAATTACCCTTGGGCCATCGGCTGTTCCCGGTATTCAGAGATGTGTCTTGGTACGCGGCCAAACATCAACTCTCTCGAACTGGGAATTTTCACGCTATTTATATATACCGCATCAACTAAGACCATTAAGATTGTGGTTCAGTTTCGGGTTGGCCATTTTAAATTCTGGGCAGTGTCTTGTATGTATTTTATATATTCCAAAATCTAACCTCATAGAGGCCAACTGTACTGAAATATCTATGATTTAAAAGGGAATGTAAAGTTTATTATAGATTAATAAAACATAGTTACTACTTAAATTTTAATATATAAATTAATTATTATTTGATTTTCAAAGATAACTACCCAAGATGTGCTCTATACGCTCAGTTTTTAGAAAAAAAAAGTAAAGAAAATATAACCAAAAAGCTAAAATGGCGAATGCAGAACTGTACAGGTGTATTTTTTTAATAGTCTTATAAATTTAACTTAAAAACTCAAAATAAATTGATAATATACTATTTTATATTCTGGCAATCAAACTAGAATAATGAGGATGGGACATTGGAGGAGGTAAGTAAACTGTCGGTCTATATTTGTAACTTTATTGAAGTTGTTACAAACACTTTATTTTAGTTTGTTTTATTTGGGTTACTCGCCTTTTTACTTTTTGGAAAATGGGACCCTCTTGGTTCGGGTCCCGGGGTATGCGGGCTGACCCTGTCCAGCCCTATGGACCCCTATGAACTTGCAGATCGCCTGCAACAAAAAAGAAGAAAACCCCCCAAAAAACCCAAAAAATCACAAATATTAATCTACGTTTCGGTGGCAAGTCGGCCACCGTTATCAAGATTGAAACTAAAACAAAAAATTAAACTAAATTTTAAGAAATTTTAGGTCTGAAAACTTAGGAAATTCTGATAGCTTTTGAACTTTTAATGACGTTTTGTCATAAGTGACAATAGGTTATTGGACTGGTGTATGTATAGTATTTAAAAAGACCAGAAAGGTGGGTGGTATGGTGTGTTAATTGATTTTAAGTTTACCTGAATTTACTTCAGCATCAAGCATAGGTAACCATGTATTATTTAAACTAACAGATATTGATGCTACACATCTGTCTTTATTTAATAAAATAAATGCACTTTCTTTTATTTTACGTTTTTTGAACAAGTTTCCTTTGCTATAATGCTAGAAGCATTCCAGTTTATTATGTGGTTATTATCAAATGCGTGTTGACAGATTTTTGATTTGTGGAATTCTGTGTTTCTAATATATGTTCTATGTTCTTTTATGCGTTTGGCTAATGGTCTGGAAGTTTCACCTATATAAAATTTATTACATTCACAAGGGATCTTATAAATGACATTTTTTGTGTTTTCGTTTATATTGTATGGTTTTGTTTTTGTTACTTTTGATCTAATTGTGTTTTGTGTTTTAAAGATAGTGCGAATATTAAATTTGTTACCTATTCGTTGAATTTTATTTGATAAGCCAGGAATATATGGTAAAAATAGATTTGTAACAGGTCTATTTTGATTTTGTCTTAAATTTGGTTGTTCAAATTTTAGAAAGCATTTATTTATAAAATCAAGAGGATAATTATTTTGAACTAAAATATCTTTTAAAAATTCTTTTTCATTTTCTTTGTTTTGATCAGAACAAATTATTTTAATTCTATCAAAAAGACTTTTTACAACTCCTTTCTTTACCATTATTGGGTGATTAGAGTTAAAATTTAAGTATCTGTTGGTATGTGTAGGTTTTCTGTAAATTTTGGTTTCGAAATTATTTACATCTTTTTTTATTAGAATATCAAGAAAAGGAAGTTGTGAGTTTTGTTCTTTTCTAAAGTGAAATGAATAGTGGGTTCTTGTGTATTAATGTGTGTTAAAAAATTATTTAGACAATTTTCGTCATGTTGGTAAATAGAAAAAATGTCATCTATATATCTCCACCAAACTAAAGGTTTATAATTATGATTTTGAACAAAATTGGATTCAAAATTTTCCATAAAAATATTACTTAATAATGGTGATAAAGGTGAACCCATGGCCATGCCAGAAGTTTGTTTGTAAAAGTCAGTGTTATATTGGAAGTATGTTGTTTTTACGCAAAAAGTTAATAATTCAAGAATAGAATTTATGTTTAGTTTGGTTCTTTCGCCAAGGTGGACATCATTTTCTAATTTATTTCTAACCATATTTAATGTTTTATCTACAGGAACATTTGTGAATAAACTTACAACATCAAAACTTACCAAGGTGTTATTTGGGTCTATGTCAATGTGTCTTAATTTTTCTAGAAAATGTTGGGAATTTTTAATGTATGAGTCAGTATTGTTTACTAAAGGATCTAAAATAGTAAGTAAAAATTTTGCTAATGGGTGTGTAGGTGAGTTTATGCAACTAACTATAGGACGTAATGGTATATCAGGTTTGTGTATTTTTGGTACTCCATAAAAGTGTGGAGTTTTACTGTTATGGGGTGTAAGTGTAAATCTTTCTCTATCTGTAAAGCTGTTTTTATGTTTTTTAAAATGTTATAAATTTGTCTTTCAATGGTTTCAGTTGGATCATTGTTTATTTTTGTATAATTACCATCATTTAAAAGAGACATTATTTTATTATCATACATATCACAGTCTATTATTACTGTTGCATTACCTTTATCTGCAGGAAGAATTTTTATGGTATTGTCTCTTTTTAATGATTGTAATGCTTTTTGTTCAATTTTGGGACCCGAACCAAGAGGGTCCCATTTTCCAAAAAGTAAAAAGGCGAGTAACCCAAATAAAACAAACTAAAACATGGATCCGCCACAAAACTATAGAACATATTTACAAAAACTTTATTGTATAATTTTGGTGTGTATTATAGATTTGCTCTGTTACTAATTAATTTGGAGCCCTATAGTTTGGAAGAATATTTAAAGGTTTGATTTCGTCATTTACAGATAGCATATATATGTGTATTACCATTTTTAAGGTTTTTTTTTGACGCAATTTAATTTTCCTTGTGTATTGTACATTTAATTTTTATTTTGCGAGATTTAATTTTTGTCACTTTAAAAGAATATGAAACCCCAATATATTAGTATGTGATTTATCAATATTTTTAAATAAAAATCATATTAATTATTATATATATATATATATATATATATATATATTCATTATTGTATTTATTTCTGTAGGTGTTCCCTGTGCCAAACACCTTTGTTGGTAACCATCTCCCCTTCATAGGATTTACCTATAACTCTGACTATCAGCTACTCTCAAGTGACGTCGTAGATAACAAAACAAGCAATCATATTTATAACGATAAAGATAACAATGCTCAAATTAGTAAATTAGAGGCATTATTGGAACAGGAGAAAAGTAATGTAGAGACTTTAGAAGCAAAACAACGAATCCTAATAGCTCAACTAGATGTTCTAGCTCAACGTGAAGGTGATTTAAGGGACGAAATATCTAATTATGAAAAAGAAATTACTTTGATTAAACATAGTTGTAAGGATTTGCAAAGGAAAGCAGAGTGTGAAAGTGATTTAAGAAAAAATACTGAAAAATTGCTTTCCGATCTTAAACAAAAGTTTGAAGAGGAACAAAGCAGAAGAACAAAGGAGATGAACAACAACCAACAACACAATGATAAAATTCACACTCTTGAAAAGCAGATAGGTGAAATGCAAGAGAAACTTAAAGTTGAAACAGAAAACTGCCAACGCTTACGTAAACAAGCCACAGAATTAACAATGGCAAAGTCAAATTCAGAATTAAAATTAAGCGAGTTTCAAACAATGTTGCATAATTTACAAGCTCAAAAAGACTCGCTACAAAACGAAGTTACTTCCTTACATGAGCAGTTAACTCAAGAAAGAAATTTATTGTCTCAGGCTTCTGATAATCAACTGTTGCTAGAAAATAAGTTATCTTCATTAAATAAGGAATTGGATAATGTAAAGCAAAAAGAAGCTAAAACTTCAGCCGATAATTCGCAGCTTAGCGAAAAGGTATCGTTTTTAGAAAAAGAAAATGCCGGCTTGTCTGCTGAGTTAAAAACAGCTCAAAGTAGATATCAACAAGAAGTCAAAGCTCACGAAGAAACTGAGAAGAGTCATATGCTTAATAGGGAAGAGGCCAATTTGGAGGTCGTAAAAGGTAACTTTTATTTTTATATTTTGTAGCCTTTGCAACATATTAACCTTTGTGTGTTTTCTTTACGCAGAACTTATGGAGAGAATTATTTCGGGTAATGTGTTGTAACATTTATTGAATATTTGTTTGAGTAAACTATGAATATTCGAAGCCAAGAGCCCTTATTCATACTTTTGTTTTTCTCCATAAAAAAATAAAAAAAAAATAGGAACTTCGGTTTCGATTGTTTTCTTTATACATTATTTATGATCATAAGGTTTTATAGCGTGCATCTACCGTGTCCTTTAAAAAATCTACATGAAATAAGATTTTCTTTAGTTATTAAAGTTTGAATTTAGCCCTAACTTTTGCGTCATTTGAGGTAAAAAATGGCATTTGCAAAAGTGATCACATGACTCGCATTAGTTGTGAAAATTTACATGTTTAGAAATAGGCTTGTTTATTTCCGGAAACGTTTAGAGAATTATAAAAACTACAAAAGCTCTTCTTTATCAGAGATGACAGAATATGGTAACAGTTTAATTTAGTAAAAAATATATATACAATAATAATAATAGGCTCTTTAAAATGGGTTGGCATATTCAATTATCGGGAAATTTTTAAAAAGTATAAAAAATTAGATAATTTTCTTGGCCATGGATAGTCAGAAAAATAATTGATGAGACTTCTTAGAATGAACCTCATAATTTCTTTTTATTTATTTTATTTATAATAAAACTAGTGTTAACAATATCAATTCATTTATTATTGTTATTTTTTTATAAGTAACTTCGAATTCTATAAACTATTGGATTAATTTTTTTTAGTTTTGTTTTGTAATTTCACTGAATAAATTTATAATTTTAAAAGTACATTTAAACTTTTAGGTAAAGCCAAAACGTTAAATAAAAACTACTGGGGCGACAGTCTAACTATCTAACTGTAAGGCGTCGCTTCTAACATTCGATTTTGCTGTAAAATACCTACTTTTAGGCAAGTTACCCTAACAGATGTCATTTTTTTATGTTTGTACATTTAGTGTAAAAAGAATAACAAAAGATAGAAGAGCTAACTTGAATAATACGAAAAAATTGGTTAAGCTTGATGTTAGTCGTACATACATTTACAACTGATCAAGCCATGAGATGCTGATTTAGTCAAATTTGATCTATAATAATCCATAATTGTAAATAAAGAGCCTTTTTCCTTTAACATCCTTAACTAGTTAAGAATTCTGGACAATATAGACAGTTAACATAAATTGCAAGGCAGGTGGCCAATGTGAGTTGAGTCAATGTATATGATTTGTTGACCTAGTGAGTATGGTGTCCGTCTGGATAACGGAAGGCTGTGGTTTAAATCTAGCGAAAGGAAAACACTTTTTAAACTTTTAAATATTTTCTATGGTCCTGCTGATATTTTATGAACATTTATTTAATTTGGAGACCAGAAAATATCATCCTAAAAGAAGATTTTACCTGTAAAAGCGTTTAATATTGTTATATTACATTCTTAACCCAACATTTTTTAATATATTTAAAAGGTGTAATAAAAGCTATTGGCATCCGATATTCTAATGTTTGTACTGCATATTGCACATTAAGCTTTTATAATTACCACTTCGGTCTTTTCTGTTGTACATGTGCACAATTAATTATTATCTATCTTGCACCTAGATATAAAAGCATCAAAATGCATTAGCACATTATGCACATTTGTTATATCCATTTTTTATTTAATTTTTGTCAGTGCCATTATTTTTAACTTTTAGCATTACAAGCCAAGCTTAATGAAGAGAAGAACGCAAGACAAAAGGCTGATTTAAATTCACAGGAAAAAGAAAGACAAATTTCAATGCTGTCGGTTGATTATCGTCAGATACAACAGAGGCTTCAGAAGTTAGAGGGCGAATATAGACAGGAAGTTGAAAAAGGGAAAGTATTTTATTCTCAAGTAGAGCAAGAGCAACAGAAAAAGACAATCTTACAGTCAGAAATTGCTCAACAGTCAAATGAATTAATGAAAATGAAAGCTAAAGAGTCTCAGTTGGCAGCTGATTTGCAAAAATTGCAGGTAATTTGCCTATCAGTTTTATGTAATGGTTTTAATTTATAATGGTTTGCCATCAAAAATTTAAACTAAGAGTAACGGTAAACTATTTAAAAAACATGTTAAACATATTCTTTATAATTAAGTAACTTTAACTTTATATTGTTTTTTTTTTAATTCATTTATGTTTGTTCAAATTAGTATTAATTTTATTTAAATACATGTCTTAAGATTAAATAATCCCTGTAATTAAGTTTAGTAAAAGCTAGTTGAGATTATTTTAATAAATAAAAAAACATTAAAAAAATATGTAAACAGATAAACCTTGTAGAAATGTTTTCGTAGTCTTCTCCAATAGTAAGTAAAAAAAGTTATTTCAAATATTCTGAGAAAAACATTTCTAAAAATCATATTGTGATTGTCATATATTATGCGTTACATTTAAATTTAAAACTCCCCAAGAAAAAGAAAAAAAAGATATGCAAAAAATCTAGCTTTTTATTATATCATTACAGTGTCTTAATACAAAATAATAATTATAGTTGCATCTATAAAAGACATTTAATATTTTGGTGTTTTTATCACATTTAAAATCAAGTAAAATCTGAGTTAACTATAATTTAAAATTATGTATATTATAATAAACTTATTTTATTTCTGCAGTACAGACACATGCTCGTTTGTTGTTCAGTTGCATTGTCCAGTTTATATTCTACAATGTCTTAACTGTACTAATTTTTAAACGTGAAGATGCAACGTCAATTTTTTTTTTTAAATTCTATTAATATAAATCTGTAACATCCTTTATATTTTTTTCCTTTTCTATTTTTCTGAAACTAAATTTTTATTTTAAATAAGTAATAATTTATTTTAATCTTTTAAAGGAGTCTAAAAAAGTGCTTGAAGAAGAATTATTTAGAGTTAAAAGAAACTGGCAAATGGACCAATTACAAATGAAAGAACTTCAAGATTCCTTAGAAACAGAGCAATATTTTGCTACTTTGTACAAAACACAAACTCAAGAACTGAAGGAAGAGGTCGACGAAAAGAATCGTGTAAACAAAGAGTTTGAAGAAGAATGTGCCTCACTGAAACACCAGTGTCAACTTGCTCTTGCTCGTGCTGACTCTGAAGCTCTAGCACGTTCTATCGCCGAAGAAACTGTGGCCGATCTGGAGAAGGAAAAGACTATGAAAGAATTGGAATTGAAAGATCTGCTTTGCAAACATAGAAATGACATTAATGCCAAAGAAGCAGCTATGAATTCTCTTAAAGACCGCGAGGTTGACATTAAGAGACTCAATGATCAATTACAAAAAGAAAAGGAGGATCTTTCCAGACAACTGAAGCAATTACAAGATGAATTTAGCAGGTTAGTATCAGAATATATTTATATATATTTTATCTGATATATGATTCCGTGGATAATGCTTTCTGAAAGTTTTCATATCATAATCAATTCTTTGAATTTCCTTAATACTAAAAATTGTAACATTAGAATTTACTTCTCTTTTTGTGTTTGGACAGGCCAGGAAGGCCTAAGGACGGCAAGCCGCCTTTTTTAATTATTGTTTATTTAGACGATACCGAAAATTCCAAGCATTCTAGCTGTTTATACTCCCATACTTGAAGTTAATAATTTAAAAGCTACAAAAAAATAAGAATTTTTAAAAGCTCTATAATAGGAATAAAAAGTGAAGGTGCCTTCATGGTTAAAGAAGTTACCCACCCTCAGTAAACCTTCACTTTCTTGCCATTGGCAAGCCCTTATAAACTTAAGATAAGGAAGTGAAAGTCATCTTACTCCATCTTCTACTATTTTTCACTCATTAAATTTTCAAAGATCAAAAATTACGATTTTCAATTTATGTGCCAGATAGGCAAGTACTTAAAAATACCGTGTTATGGGCTCCCTAGCTATTGGGGGCACTTATTATTTATATATTTTTACGAGAGTACAGTACTGCAGTACTAACACCAAATGTAATAAACGCTTATTAGAGAAACCGTCTCAAATCTGTTGCATTAGAGGTTTATAAAAAGACATTGTACCACCGCAACAAGGCAATTCGCGAACAGTGAGAAACAAGTCAGCCGCTCTTAAGATACAGATTAGTACTTGGGCGCGTGATCGTTGCAAATTTATATTTATACACAAAATAATTAGGGTTTTTGTGGACTATAAAATTACATATCCTCATAAAATGTGAAAAGAATTCTTGTTTCTGTCATTTGTACTATTTGCTTTAAAAATAAAGTTTACGAACTAGGTGTTTTATTTTAAGGTGCAAAGAGCTTTATTTACAACAATAAATTAAGTTCTAATTCTAAACCTAGGAAAACACATTTTATTTACCTCAATGTTTCATAGTTTAAGGAATATTTTCACCATCTAACTATAAAATTTTAAGTTAAATATTTATTTGAAGGATAGCTTTTTAAAATCCTTTGTTACACTATAAAAATGTTTGTATTATGAATGGTTATCTAATCTCAAATAAATTATACCCACGTGATTCATAGGGGAATTGATCTTATTATTGATTTTGTGTAAATATGATTGCACCTGTAATTCCTTTATTCTTTTTTAATAAAACAAACAATTCATTTTTCTAAGGTGTGTGTGACTGAACTTTTAATATAATATCTGAAACATTTTAGGATGTCTAGCTCAAATGAAGAAATAGAAAAATTACGGGCTAAACTAAAGACTGAGTGTTTGTTAAAACAACAAGCCGTTAATAAACTACATGAAATTATGAACAGAAAAGACCTTAGAGAAAAACCGGGTAAAACTAAAGTTTCCAGCATTGACTTACGAAGAAAGGAGAAAGATCTTAAAAAATTGCAACAAGAGTTGAGTCAGGAGAAAGACAAGTATAATCAAATGATTGCTAACTATCAGAAGAACATTCAGGATTTAAATGTAAGCATTTTGTAATTTCTGAAAAACTAAAGACCTTATATTTTATAAAATTAATTTTTATTTTAGATCCAATGCAATGAGGAAGCGTCAGCTAAACAGCGACTTCAGATGGAACTAGATAGTAAAGATGCAGAAATTGAACAGTTGCAGCTAAAACTGTCGGCTTTAAATAGTGAGACTGCGTCCCTAAGTTCGGCAGATAATGAAGGTAAGAACTTAACAAAAAAATCCCTATCTCGCAACATTTGCAAATTTATTTCGAATAATCCGTCCTTGTTTGGAGTTTTTTAATCTAGCCTAAAGGCTTATTTAATTAAGATTTACACACGGATTTAGGGGTTCTACTTATTTCTGTAACACGGAATTCCTATCTACAAATACTTACTACCTTTGACTTTTATTTCACTAGATAAAATGTTTTTATATATTTTAGGTGATGATGTAAATTCGGATTATGTTTTTGAGGGATGGCTTTCTATCCCTTCCAAGCAAAATATTAGGCGGCACGGTTGGAAAAAACAGTATGTTGTTGTTTCCAGTAGAAAGATTATATTTTACAATTCTGAAAATGATAAACAAAATACTGATCCTGTGATAGTACTCGATTTATGGTAAGAATTTTTTTGTTTTTGTGTCGTCTTTAGTAGATTAACAGTAGAATTACAATACATCTACAACTGCTACCATGCAGATCTGCAAATATGGCTGACTTGCAAAAGCAACTCTATTGAAGGGGTGCCACTTATTCCAAAAAGAATCTGCAAATCCACCAAATTTACTTTTAAAAAACTGTTTTACTATCGCTGGTTTAGCCTAAAAGGCATAGCCACCCAAGAAAAAGGGGCTTGTTCATATGTAGAGCAACTTATTTTAAACATACAAAACGAAAATTAAAATTAAAAATGGTTTAAATATTTTGGTAATATATAACTGCTATTAACCCAAACATTTAAATAACACTTTTTTTGTCTCCATTTTGTTTGCATTCATTTTACAGATTATCTTTTTTTTTTGTACAGCTCTTATGTAGAGCAACATTTGTTTATTATTAGTATATGTTAAGACATAAATCTTTCTGGGCACGCTGTTAAATAAAAGAAAGTTAAAATGCTAAGAAGCGTTCATTTATCAGTGCAGTTAAAACAAAAAAAAAGGAAATTTAAAAAAAATGGGAAAAACTGTATAATTGCAAAAAAAAAAATTCGTAAATCAATTATTTGAACTTTAAAAGAAGAGGTACTTTGGAAGGTGTTCCTAAGAGTGGTAGAAAACAAGAGAACCAATAAAGCACTGGGCGGGAAAATAAAAATGTTATCCACTCAGGATCTATTTATGAGCGCACCCCACATAAAACAACAGTTAGGAGGTGTTTCCATATCTGTAAGTACCATTAAACGAAGATTGCAAGAAGCTGGTCTGTATGGTAAAAAGCCAGCAAAAAAAAACTTTATATATAAAAAAAAAGGCAAGATTACATTTTTAAAGAGAGCATGTGAACTGGTCCTATGAAAAATGGAAAACTGTGTTATTTTTAGATGAAAGTCGATTTAACTTATTTAAATCGGATGGGATATGCTGGGTAAGAAGACCAACGAACGAACGGTGTTTTCTCAAATATACTCTCTGTACCTTAGTACAAGAGCAACATTCAAACATGGTGGTGTCGGCGTAATAGTTTGGGGGTGCTTTAGTGGATTTGGCATGGGTCCGATGGTAAAAATTGACGGAATTATGGATCGATATGTGCACAAAGGCATCTTGGAAAATCAAATGCTGCTCTGGACAGAAGAAAATTTAAGTATTCGGTGGATTTTTCAGCACGACAATGACCCGAAACACACTTCAAAATTAATTTAAGATTGGTAGAATGAAATGAGCTGACATCATAGATAGAGAAAGCATTTCATTCATAAACGCAATCGAGAGCTGCGCCCAACATGGTGTGTGTTTATTATTGGCGATAGAATGGTACAAGCATAGTTTGTACTTACTTGTGAAATGATAATCCAGGAATCATATCCGTCACTTTACACACTTGGCACTACCTTATCATTTTAATTTATTAAAAGTACTTACACAAAACTAAAATTTAAACAATTGTCACAAAAATAGCCCAAAAAACAACCAGAAACATTTATACTAAAACGCCATATTGAACGTGTCATCTGTCGAGCGAAGCCGAAGGTGGCCGAAGTACGCCTTTACGAAAAATGCACTGTTGTCACGTTGTCGCGCCTTTATTAGTAGCTGTCCAAAAACAAAATAGTATTTTGACATCATTACTTTTCTGTGTAATACTTTATAGTAATAAATGTAACAAATATTATTCACAGTTTAAAATACAATAGTAGAGCTTAATTTGATGTAATTTTAAGAATAAATTAAGTAAAATTTAATCATAATAAACTATCAAGTAAATGAAACAGAAAGATACTTGGCAGCCAAGCTTTACGACAAAATAGTATCTGTAGTAACCATTTTCCCGGGTTTTTGTGGATTTTATTGATTGAGTACAGAGGTTTTATTCATCGCTAAGCAGAACTTTAGAATATGCGTTTATGATGCCACGCTTATGCCAAATCGATGCTTTCTCCAGTTAACCTAACAGCTCATTGGTTGAATGCACATAATGTCAACGTTATGGATTGGTCGGCCCAACGCCCGGACATCAGTCCAATAGAAAATCTTTAGGATGAACTTGACAGAAGAATTCATCAAAAGAATTTAAAAAATATGTCAGAATTATTTCAAGAAATTCAAAACAATTGAACTCATTACCCCAAGATTACCCTGACAAACTGTCCATGAGCAAAAGATGTTTAGAAGTAATTAAAAACAACGGATATGCTACAAAATACTAATAAAAAATTTAATTTACAAAAAGAAAACATATGTTTTAGTTATGATCTTTATTTTTTTAGAATGTTTTTTGATTTTGTACATTTGCAATAGTAAACAACAAAAACTTTTATGGTTTATTTTACCCTAATAATATAAAAAGTAAATTATATTAAATTTACGTTGTTGCTGATAAAAAGAATAAAACCTAAAAGTTTTTTTACATATGAGCGATAGTGTACATAAATTATAAGAATTTTGCAATCTGATAAATTATAAATAATTTCGCAATCTGATAAAATGCCAAAAGTCAAGGTAACTTGGATTTTCGTTTTTTTTTTAATATTAAATTAATTATAAAGTTTATTTTTACTTGTTTTTATTAAAGTAATAAAAAGAAACGGGGTCGTCTAATGTAAATAATATACCCGATATCCATATTTCTTTTTTTCTTGTTTATAAAAAAAAATAAAAATCTGTAAGAATACGTCAAAATATGTCAATGTTTTTTGACAAAACACCTTTGCAAATTGTTTGCGGCACCTCTTGAGTATCTGCAAATTTGCGGACAACTTATGGCTGCAATATGTAGAAAATTGTTTTTGTAATATGGGTTATCGAAGTTTCATTTGCAACTACCTACTTGCCTCTGCAAGTTTACTTTTTAGATGTACAGTAATTCCACTTTTTATTTAACTGTGTATTTTTAAACAATCTCAAAATATTTTCTAATTAAATTCGTTTGATAGTAAAAACAAACTATATTACTACTCTGTTCTATTATAGAAATAATAAATAAAACATACCAGCATTGTGTAATTTTTATTTTTTTTTTGTTTTGCAGTAAAGTATTTCATGTTCGTTCGGTTACACAAGGAGACGTTATACGAGCCGATTCCAAAGATATTCCGCGTATCTTTCAGTTACTTTACCTGGGTGAAGGCGAGGCACGCAAAACCACAGAAGAACCCAACAATATGCTTGATACATCGTCGGTACGAAGTTTCGAAGATAAACACCCTGGTTTTGTTGCTCACAAGGGTCACGAATTTTTAAATATATCTTACCATATGCCAACGGCGTGCGAGGTGTGTCCCAAGCAGATTTGGCACATGTTTAGGCCTCCACCCGCACTGGAATGTCGAAGTAAGTTGTCTCTGTATATTAGATTAAGAATTTATAATATTTTGAAAATTTGGAAATTAGCTGCGTCATAAAGATTACATTTTTTAAAAGTGGTTTTAGGTAATATTTAACTAAACTTAATTTATTTCTTATACTGAGCGACGCAAATTCGGAATTTCACAAACAGTGTCTGAAATAGTGTAAAGGTTAAGTTGTAGCAAAGATACATATTTTAGTGCTTAGAGACATCACAGAACAAATAATTTTGAGCCTTTGATTTTTACTTTTTTTGACTTTATTTTTAATGAAAATAAAATTGGGCTCGTCCATTATTCACATGATGATTTTTAGCATTATTTTAAATCTCCCCTTCCCCCTGGTGATACGTTGTGAGGTTTAAGACTAACCACCACCCCCTACCCGAAATCACGTGTATTTTTTAAGTACAAAGTATCTTAAAAACTTTAGAATATTATCTTTAATAACAGGTAAGTATAATCTAATTTAATTCTGTAAAATTAAGGATTGCAATAAAAATGTTCAAACAGATATTTCGGTTGTTTCGCGCGTTTAACGACAAAATAAATACACGTGATATCTCACTACACCCCCTCCCTCCTTGTGATATTTCGTGATTTTTGTCAAATCTCTCCCACCTTTTGTGCCTCATGTGATTAATGGACGACCCCTTACAACATTTTTGCACATTATTTGGGAATTATAACGAACTGTAAATCAATTTGTGCTAAAAACGAATTAAAATACAATCAAATGATCCGGTGAGCTAAAACAAAGAAAAAATCCTGTATAAAGATATGCCGAAGATGGCTACTATTAAAGTTGTTTGAGTTAAATTCTTAAAAATAAGAAACAAAACTTCCATTAAATAAAAAATACGCTGATATAATGTTTACCTGCTATACTATATATGTTTTTTACAGTCAAATTGTTGTTTAAACAAACTAAAATACACTATATAAAAAATGTCACTTTATTAAATTTAATAATTTTAAAGCCACAAAAATAACAATAACTTATTTATTTTAAAACCAGACATAAATCTGACCTTTAAGGTGAATTTTTAAAATTGAAACCTAAGTCACAACATAAATAATTTGGTTTTTAGAAATTGAATCCTTAAAAGTAAAAATTCAGCATGAAAAACTTTACAAATATTAAAGAAATGCACTTATATTTCAAATTACATTAATTTTACTTAATAAAATTGTATCCATTTGTCACATAACTTAATATATACAGTGCCCATCAGCGTACTAGGTACATAGGGGGAGCTTAGACAGATTTACTGGCGTCCTTTTCGAGTTAAATTTGCACGCTTGAAGCAACCCGAGCTCGTCCGAAACGCCGCGTCGACAAAAACTACGACCTCCAGTCAGTAGGCATGTACAATGTACGCAATAATGACTCACTTTAGTATTTAATTTGCTATTGAGTCGTGCGGACGGGATGTACATGAAAGCAGTTAGCGATCGAGAAGCACCACTTAGGGCTTATGTCCATGCGTTTTGAAATTTAATAACCGATTGAGACATATATTAAATATCAAAACATAATTTTCTATGTTCAGATTACGAGCCGAAGCAAAATAAAAAGTATGTTCTCAAAAATCAAAATTAATTTCTAAAAATTTAAATAATACATAAATTTTAGGAAAAAAACTGTTTTTCTAACGGAAAAATAAACACAATAATTATAATAAATGTTCAAATAAACCCCCTTCTTGAGCTAAGCAAAAACCCAGACGATCATAAAAGCTTCGCCTAACATTTGCCAGCAATATTTGTCGATAGGATTTTCCTTGAAAATACCATTTGACTATTTGTACCTTTTCCCGAATCTCGAAAACGTCCATTTTAATTTTGTCAAAATTAACTTTGAAATTTGAGCACACACAACTTTATCGCTTCGGCTGGAAATGCAATAAATATTGGAATTTCTAAAAATAAATACAGAGAGCATGGTTTACTAGAATACGGGCGATAGTCATTGGTAGAAAAATTCGACACTCACGCGCCTATGTCCCTAGTAGGTTGAAGGGCACTGTAGATTACGACAATTACACCTTCTGCAACTAGGAATTTAACAAACTATTTCTAAAAGTACTTCAAATGAATCAATTACAAGCGTCTCACATAAGTCTAAGCAATTTGTTACTTTATCCCTTGAGCAGCTGGTAATAAACTCCCCATTACTTCACCCAGAGTATGTTACTTCTTAGGCTTCAGGCCTTCGTCGACCGTCCCAAGATTAAATAAAATACTTTTATTCAGACAGTAATAAAGTTACAATGGAAGTAATCCATATAAAGGTTGCTAATATTTTGAAAATTATTTGTAGTTTTGATAATATTTTAGTAAAGATAATATTTGTTTTTTAAGGATGCAGGGTAAAAATTCACAAAGACCATTTAGATAGAAAGGAAGACAATGTCCCGCCTTGCAAACTTCACTATGATCCTTCATATGCCAAAGAACTTCTGTTACTAGCTTCTTCTAGCGAGGAGCAAAAGCAGTGGGTATCCAGACTAAGTAGAAAAATTCAGAAGTGTGGATTCAAGGCGAACAACTCAAACTCGTCAGATTCAGCTAAAATTTCGCCAAGGTGAGTTTCAGGGTTGTTTTAAAAATTTGGATTTTTGGCTTACAATTTGCCGAGTGCACAGATTAACTTGTTGGTAGTAGTTTGGAGACAAATATATTTTGTAAATGGTAGCTTGTAATTAGTTGATTCACAGGGTGAGTTAACAAGATGTGACTCAATCTAAAATAATATTTTAAAGTAGTTTTAAATAGGCAAATTTTAAAAAGCAAAAACTTGTTGACCTACTCTGTGTATAATCATTACTTCCTAAAAAGCTTTTCCTTCTTGGGTTTTATCTTTATTCACTCGCTATACTACACGTGAAAATATGAATCGTTTTTAATGGTGCCAAATATATGTTTAATTTTTCTAGTAAATGGTAACCAAAGTACTTAAGATACTCAGACCACTAAAAGACATTTTATTTTGAAAGTATAAATATGCACCCTACTATAAAGTACTAGAGTGAATTAGGAAAAAATACAAAGTGTCATTGTATCTTCCTATAGTTCCCTATAATGAAGCTCAAATTTGGTATTGCTTGTACATACATATTAAGAAAAACTATTTCTTTCTCATTTTAAACACATTGTTCATATATATTTATACTTTCATTATATGGTTGTTTTTGTGGTTTAAATTATTAGTTTTGTTGTTGCAATTTTATTTATGTATTTGGTGCCATTTTACACTGAATTAGTTGTAGTTAGCATGGATTTTTACATCTTGATAATGTGATACATTTTGTAATTAGACCCTTAATAATAATATTAATCTAGGTATTTGATAGAAGTAGTTTTAGGCAACATTTAAGCTTATGCATGTGTCATTAAATCTGTATATTTGATAATGCATTTTTTGGAGTTAAGTATACTTTGTTTAGCTTGGCTTAGGCAGCTAAAAGATAATTGTGTAGTCAGAAATAAATTTGGTGAACATTGATATTGGCAGGGTATATTGACTTAAATAGCAATAAAACGTAAGGCAGAGAAGAAAATATTTTCCTACCAATGATTTAAAAATTAAAATGGATTGATAATAAAAAATGGCTTCTATATATTTAATAGACCTGCGCAGGAATTTTTGATCTCACGCTGTAAAAATTGCAGCTGAAATGTTCTCATACGCAGTTGGCACAGCGCTTAGTGTTACAATAGTCAAAATCAAATATAGTGTTGGCAGCGGGAAGCGTCAGAACTGTCTGAAAGTGGTTATGCGCAAAATCAGTTGCAGTCCTTGGTTGGACCGCCATTAATTGTGCCTTTTATAAGCCTAAATTTTTTAAAAAATCTGGGGCTAGAGAGCCTATCCAGATTTTCCACCGACCCGACGAAGCCCTGGAAAGCTCTGTCTGGAAAGGGGAGAGCTGGCGAATTGACTTAGTATCAAAACCATAAACATAGCAGTTCAGTTTAGTTTATCCATTTTAGTTTTTAAATCATTGCTTTCTACCTGCTTTCGCTCTTCTTTTAATCCGATTTAAGGCTCCTACCTGCCATTGTGTAATTAAGTTTTTTTTACCCAATAACATAAACAACGTTTTGTGGTAAATATGGACGAACTCAGTTGCTTTCCCTCATAATTCGATTTTTGACAAATTATTTTATTGTCGTGTAAGTCTGCATTTATGTAAATACCTAAATTTACTTTAAAATACTGCCAATTAAGATGTCTTCCACTTGATTTAAATGTTTAAAACAAAATATTTACAATACTCTATGTTTTTTAATTTTATATTTTTTTAAATATCCCATTTTTAAAATTTACAAAGTATTATAATATTTAAATGGATAGGTTAGGTTTTAAAAGATATCGGATCGCTGCCCTAAAGTTCCGAATTTACTCATTTGTAGTGCTCTTTTAGAAGGTAATAAAAAGTAATTAGAATGTAATAACTGGGCATGATAGGAATATTTTATATTTGATTTTACAGGTGGCTGAAAAAAGTTTGGCTGTCCAAACGGAGGTCTATTTAAATGCAACACACTAAAAATTACGCAATATTTTTTTTTTTTGAAATTTAAGATAACTTGATTGATTTTAACTTGCTATCTAATTTAAATAATTTTGAAATTGTGGAGGTTTAAAAAGTATAATATTCGATCATAATACAGGTTAAAAAATTAAATGAGTTGCTAAATAGCATAAATATTTGATTTTTTCATACACCCTTTTTAATGTAATTCTTTTGATTGATACACTCTTCTTAATGTAATTCTTAATTTTTACAATCATAAATGAGTAAAATTTGAAACTTTAGACGCCCCCGTTAGTGAGTATTTTCTTTTAAATATTAAGTAATATTTACTGTTATTTATTTTTTACAATATAATTATAAATAGGGCAGAATGTTATGTTAAATGCATTCCATTTTTAATTTTTGCTTTCAGAAATAGAATTTTGGATACACTGACTAGCAAAAAGTATGCGATATATGTAGAGAAAAATTATGTGATTTTGTATTACCTACGGCCATTTGTTATTTGATTAGATTGACTTTATGAGTTATATTTGCATAAAAAATCTTTACATTTGATATTTAGCCGGACATAGAAAGTGGCCTAACGTAGCGTGCAATATTGCTCTGATATTTACTCTATACTTGAAAATAGGACATAATTTTTATTTGGGAGTTATTAAAATAGGTATAAAATTATCACATTGTAATACTTCCTTTTTTAAGAGGTATACATTTTTTCATTTTAATTTAACTTATTGTTAGAATGCATCCTATCGATAGCAAACTAGACTAACTTTCGTATAAAAATGTAGTAATTTTATTTCTTTGCAAAGTTTAAATTAAACTTAAAAATAAAAATAAATTATGGCATTATATTAAAGCCATTCTATATTTGACATCCCTAAGTAAAAAAATAATATTTCAAAAAGAAAAATGTTGTTACATTGCAACCTTCTGATAAGTCGTGCGAATGTATTTTAAACATTTTTAAATAAATAGATCAAAAACTATTTGTAGGATCTTTTTTTAAGAAGCCTTTCAGAAAGCAATTTTCAGGTTATGTTTATGGGCACTTTTTGCCCTAAGTTAATGTGACGAATACGCCTTAGAAATATTGTGCGCTATTTTTGAAAAATCGGTAAAAACGGGGAATTTTGTCTTATATATTTTTTTAACTTACCGAGCTTTCGACTCTATTAGATTCTTTTTCTTGGGCTCTAAAGTTATTAAAAATTATCTATTTATGTTGTAAAATTTATAAAAGTTTAACTTACATTACCGAAAATAAAAAAAAATTTGAAAAAGAAATTTAAAAAAAAATAAAAATTATAAGGATAATTTTTAAACAAAAATTTGACTATGTTAATAAATTTAAAAGATTGTGTTTTTTGTGATTGATTTTGTCATTGTCATCATCGACAATGTTAATATATATATATATATATATATATATATAAAAATTTATATATATATATATATATATATATATATATATATATATATATATATATATATATATATATATATATATATATATATATATATATATATATATATATATATATATATATATCTGTAGAAAGGCTGTAAACAATTTAAAAGTTGACTTTATCAAATATAAAAAATATATAGTTTTTTATCAGCTTATTAAAGACAACTAAGTATAAAATACTCCACTTGTTATAAGTACAGTAAATATAATTTAAATGGGAAAAAACAGAATAAAGGTTGTTAAAAGTGTGTTTTAGTAAGTAGTAGTTTAACTGAACAGTTTTCTCTTCATATATCGAATACTTAATGCTTATGATAGATAACTAGTTGAACGTTTATAATAGTTTTTTAAAGTGTTGACATTTTCCAATAAAAATTAATTAAAAAATCGTATAAAAATTAAACTGTTTCGAATTTAATCGAATCTAGAACCTCCAGGCGTTTTTAAGTTGATTTCTGCTATCCCTTAGTCAAGGAAATGTCAGTAGAAGCAACAGAACCAAGTGCTTTATTTGGTACGCGTGTGGTGTATAATAAATTAAAATAAAACAAACTTATTTTATATATTTTCAAAATTTATCAAAAAATTCGGTTTATATTTCGGATAGTTTTTCCTAGCTTGCATTAATGCAGAGCATGGTGGGTCCTTTTTTATTGGAACAGGCCTTAAACAGCCTATTTTGTGACATTTTTATGGCTGTGACAAACAGAAATGAATAAATCGCTTTTATACTATCTTCTACCTCTCAAACGTTTAAAATCTTATTATAATACACACTGTAATAACTATGTTACATTAATATTGTGAAATTTATAAAAAATTGAATGTAAAGGAAAATTATAATATAAAATAAAGTTAGGATTATGCAGAAAAATTAAGTTTAGTTAAAATAATAAAAAATTAAAATAATAAAAAAAGTAACACAAGAAGAGAAACATTATGTGATCAAATGGTTTCAATTATACACCCAAATTAAAAATTAAGCTAAGTTAAGAAGATAAACAACTTTTATCTTTTTGACTTAATATTTTTTTCTACTTTGTGCGCCGATTTCTGCGTTGATTTTTAATTTTTAACACATAGAATAAATTAAACGGATTAAAACTTACAACATAACCTCATTTATTTTGATAAACAGGATACATTTTTTACCAGTTTTTTTTATAATGTCTGAGACTGAAATAGAACTAGATGTTATCGATGAAAACCAGTTAATTGAATTAGTTCGTCAGTTTACTTTTTTATATTCAAAAGATAATATTTTTATTATTTTTAAATTGATTTGCATCATCCTACCTTAATATTATATGACTGTGATGTCGCAAGAAAAGTAGTGCTTTAAAAACGAATTGAATTTATTTAGATTTCGATTAAATGTTGCTTTATCCTTATTCTAAATCACCAAATGTCTAATATAAGGCAGCTATATAGAAATTAATTGTAAAAAAATGATTTAAAAGGTCCAACACATTTTGAAAAAGCTTATAAATTATTTCTTGTTCCAATATAAATTTTGTAAAAAGTAATGTAAGTTTATACTAAACAATATATCTAATTAAATAATCTTTTTCCACCAACTTCTGTGCAGGAAGAGTGCGTCTAGGTGCAGGGCAGTGGGCCAGGCCAAGTTCCGGCCTACCGCACGAATGTGTGTCTTTTACACGAAATGTTTTAACCTATTTTTTCACGTAGCATAACTTCGGTCTCGTTCGACATATGTAATAGTACCAAATTTGGTATGTAAATTTACATAAGTATTCTATTTACCTGTACAAAAATCGAGAAAGTTATGTTAAGTGATTTCTGTGATATTCAATTTTAAAAATCGCCAATTTTACTACTGACTGGCTGATTCACTGACTCATCAAAATTATGGGGCACGTCCTGAGAGAGTAGAAACTTTAAATTTGGTGTGTAAATAGGGTTTAGGGCGCGAGTAAGAAAATGCTCTGAAAACTACACATTCTTACTCAGAAAGCCCTGAAACAGGACCGTATATCTAATTTTTGGGGTTATTTTAAAATTTTACAATCTGATTAAAACTGATTCTCTGAGGTCATAATTGTCTTGAAATTTAAAATTCTGGTAAGATTTTATTTACTAAACAAAGAAAATTGGCACATTTAGACTTGAACGGAATACTAAGTATAGTAAGTTTGTTTTCGGTGCATGGATACAAAACTATGGTTTTGGCCAAGTCTTGGGCCGAATGGGGCCGAAGTCGAAGCTGCAGTCGGATACTAATATTACTGCCTCTTCTCAGTAGTGTATCAGTGGACAATGAACAATTTTCGTACTTTCCTTTCAGTTTAATGATTAGGTTCTACATACAGAGCAAGATAATCTGAGAAAAACAACAGACTTAATTCCTCCTCCCCAATTTTTTTCATCCCTTGAGCTTAGAAAAAACACAATTTTGTTCTAATCTTTTTACTGACTGTCTGTATTATTAAAAAACACTATCTGTATCAATAAAAAAAGACATTAATACAGACAAATCAGTAAAAAAGTTGCTAGTTGTCAAAAGAGAGTGAAACAAAATTGTGGACAGAACTTGGACTAAGTTTAGATCTCAGTACTTTAAGAGGCCACGATTTTTGGATAGGAACTTGGCTCTTATTTTACATATGTGTTTTTGGTGAGATAGACTTTATTTCACATATTTTTGCAGCTTATTATTACATGTAAAATAGGCCATTTGTCGGCAATTAAAGAGAAAGTATTTTAGAGCTGTTTTATACCGTTTTGAAATATGGTGAATTAAACATTTGGATAGTATAAGTGATAGTCGATGCAATTCCGCTTACCTCGGTAAATTTACTTATATTTAATGGCTAAAATAAAATGTTATGAACTAGTAAGAAGCTTTTTATTTTTATTATTTGTATTATTTATGTATTTCAGAAAATTATTGAATTTGTACAGGGTGATTCAGAGTTTATCACTGAAAATTATACGGGATACTAAGTATGCTACTTAAAACATTTTGTTAAAGCCGTAATAAAATTTTTATTTATGCACCTCTGACTAAATTATTTTCGTTAATTGGCTCATATATTCATGGCTAATATACATCTTAATTTTTATTTATAAGTTCTAAATCACACAGTTTCACACATAAAAATAATATTATTCTACTAAAATAAATCAGCAACGTTTCTTGTGATGTTTTATTTAATAAGTACTTCTTGTCTTATTTTAATTTTTTTAGACAAACATATTATTCAGTGTCCGACCGAAGGCCGATTTTTGGCCGGAGCCGCTTGTTCGGCTTTTGCTACAACATTCAGTTAAAGCCAAAGATTTGATCAATTTAGGAAACTTAGTTCAGAACTGATTAAAAGTATATAATTTTAAAATAATCGTTTTTTGCCATCAGTAAGTAAGACGTGTATTGAAAATTATTTTTAATATATCATTGTTAAATACAATTTCAATATTAGCTTAATGAATGAAGTTGGCGAAGAAGAAAAATCTGCTAAAAGTGTGTCAAATCAGCCTATACGCCTGGCCAATTACTCGTTAGCCTTTCGTATCGGCTGATTTGACTGGCCTGCTGCCATGCAGCTTTCCGCTCGCTCGAATGTATCGTATTAATTGGTCCATTTCTTCGTTTTTGGTGCATGAATATAAAACTTTGGCCAATGTTTGGGCCGAATGGGGCCGAAATCGAAGCTTCAGTCGGATACTAATATTACTGCCTCTTCTCAGTAGTGTATCAGTAGTATTTTTTAAAATTTTACATGTTTTTGCATAAAAAGTACATATTAAACATGACTTGCGGCACCAGAGAGTAGTAGATTATGTATTTTTGGGTAATTATTTAGCTCTGCCTAATACACTTTTTTTCGCACCAAGGTATTTTAAATTTATATATTAGTATTTAACATAGTTTTACTATGAGTCGCTGTTTGAAGGTATTAATAAAATTATTTTGGTGATGCTCATTTATGCTTAGTATTTATAGTGGCACAAGCAATGTATTCTTAGTGCACGCCTAGTTTGATTTTTGGGTGGCTGTGGTATAATATATTGGTTTTTGCACTACATGGTAAAAGGTACGTAACATATTTTAAAAAATGTTTTATTCCTATTATTCACCTAATAATTAAGTATATTATATATTTTTTTAAATTTGTCTCTCTTTATAATATTACAAATATCTTACGACCTATTGGTTGCAAGATAAGTATCAAAAAGTAAATAAATAACAAATTTTTGCTAGGTAACCATAATACACCGGTATCACACTGGTATCACAGCATAACTAACAAAAGCAGCACGATTTTATGAATTGGGGAAAAAGTATGGTCATTTTTCTCGCGTAGGTTCAGCCAACGTTTGCTAAGATATGATCTGTCTCCTCATTGGAATTGTAATCGTTTCTTTCGTGTTTTGTGCTTAAAAATGTCAAAGGCGCGGCAAGGGAGAGTTCGTGCTGCCTATTTGTTATGCTGTGTAGAAGTAAATATGTTACATGGTTACCTTACAAAAAATATTTTAAAAAAACTCAGACTCTAGTTGGAAATGTGGTTAGAGACGCTCAAACATGTTGGTTAATCATTTTGGTGCTTGTTGGCTGGCTCGACCAACATGCTCGAAAATACTACTAACACTGTATGGATTGCTTTTAAACCATTCATGTGGGGTATGTCACTTTCTCAATGTCAAATTTACATTAATCAAATTTATGCCAACTACCCAAAAGTTATTAACCGCAGTAATGATTGTGTCCGTCTAAATGGAATGGTATTAACCAAATATCCCCTATGTGTTTTTTACTTTAATTTCTTTTTTTCGAGATAATTTATGTTAACAAATATTTATCAAAAAAATTTGCAAAAGAAATATCGTTGGGTATCATTTTGAGGAAACATCAAATTCTGTCAACCAACAACTATCACTCAGAAAACAGCAGCGGGGTTGCTCGCATGCTTATATTGGCACAGGAGCCTGACATTGGCTTATTGTGCTTTCCATTCTTGTTATAGAAGTCCACTTCCCTTTATTGGGTCTAATAGATTTCTACCAAAATGTTCATGCGAAAGAGGAATTTTGCTCTGTATATTTTTGAACCTGTGTAAGGCTGATCCTACTCCTCTCCGCAATGCCTGCATGTTGTGTAACCGTTATATATGCCCATTTTCTGCAGGTGTTTTTTCGTAAATAACTGGCCTGTCAAAAGTCCTAACACTAGTCTTAACTAAGTGCACCCCAGAAGGAGGATCTCAGCTGTTTCTTAAAAAGGTCGCCTAGCGTTGTCTTCGCTTGTTTTTGACTAGGTGATATATGCCATCGATCCAGGTGTTTAAAAGTATTCACTTTCTGTGTTCTTTTTACCTCAGCCTAAAATATTAATTCAAGAAAAAAGAACGTTGCATAAAAAGAATAAGCAAACTACGTTCATGTTTAAGGAATGTTTAACATTAAAAGAATAGAAAGTTAGCTTTAACCCTGCGGTGGTAAGGTGGAAAAAAGTATCAAGTATGGTAAGGTGGGGTATTTAATACCCCAATAAAAAAATATTGGTATAAAGTAATGCTGGCATTACTTTTAAAATTACGTGTAAAATATAGGTATTTAAACATCTTTTTAGCATACAAAAATAAATTAAATGTTAAGTATAAAATCAACATAGGTATGTTAAAACGCTTGTATTTTAAAGTACAAAATTACATAATCAAAAAGTATCATAAGAAAAAAAGAAAGTTACTAAATATTTTAACTTCAAAACGCCTTTTTGTCAAAAAGAGATTTAAAAAATATTCAAAGAAAACATATGTCTGCATAAAATTTTTCATTTTATTCCCTATTGGAAACCTTGCACTTATCTGTTACATAACATACATGAGTAACATGATTTCCGGTCGTTTGCTCTGGTACATATATAACATCTGCTATATTTTTGCCTTTTTGTGGTTTCTCTTGTGGCTTCTGTAATGGTAGTGTCATTAATCTAAAATTTTACAGCGTAACGTTAAACCAATGCTAGGATTTTGCAACCTGATCACTTGATATGGTTTTACATCTACGGTCATCTGCGAAAATATTTCAACATTCTAAAGAGCTTTTGGCTTTTTAACTGTGCGTTTTGGACCCGGTAATTGCACTAAAATATATTCCTGTCTAGCAGAAGTGTCCTTAGGTGTCTCAACCCATTTGGTCATTTTATCGATACCCCATAAATACCTATTTGTATTGACTTGAGTTTTGGGCTCTTCAACGACTTTATTATGCAGTTTTTCTTGTTCTGTGTCAGAGTTCTCTGAACTCTGACTGATTTGATCCGTCTCGCTATCAGATTCACTATCTACAGGTTGTTCATCGGGCGGCTTTACGTTGGAAGGTACGCTTTCAACATAATCCAACAAGTTTAAAAGTTCCTTCTGTTCTTTTTCCAATGACCAATGACAAGCCATTTCTATAAAAACGCTATTTATAGAATTTATATAACAGAACAAAAAAAGTACCGTAAAAGAACAATACTTACTTTTGCAATATTGTCAAAACGAGTCGCAAACTTGGTAATGTGGGGTATGATATACCCCTGAGCACCTTACAAACGTTCTTGAAGGTTTTTTCGCGACTGCTGACCATTTTCCGTTTTACATACAACAGAGAAATGTACCTTTGGCAGATACTTAAGAGATAGAGACATTAACTTTATTTCTTTAAAATATTTACGATTTTAAATTTGATTGGAGTATGACATACCTCAGCTTACCAAAGCAGGGTTAAAACCGCCCTCATATTTGAAGCCTGTAAATGGCCAGATAAGAGAGTTTCCAGAGACTTTTTATTTTAATAACATAATAACAAAACCAGCTTAAGTGATGAAGAGACAGTAAATTCGAACACTAGCTCTGTGTATTTTAAGACGTCTTTGGTTCCGGCATTGCACTGAAGATGTTGTTCGCTAGCCCAAGCTGTGCGAGCAGGCGGTTTAAGAGACTTAAAAAAATTATCATTTAAAGTAAGACTAAAAAATATATTAAAATCCAAAATAACTTATTTACTTCATATTTTTATTATTAGGGAATCCACCAGGTCCAGCCTCAAGCCATATTTAAACGTCCAACGATCTGCGACTCTGCCAGCAAATTCATCGATGGGTGGTAAATGACAAAAAGTATATAATTTTAGAGTTAAGAACTCTTACAATATTGCTTCCAAGTCCGTTCATGGATATTTTTATAAGCCAAATTAGATTACCAGATTTGTCACAATGTTTCCTAATACTTTCTTAAGTAGTGCCTGTTAATACCAAATAGCATTTAGTTAGTTATTTAGTGACATTGCTGGTAATTTAAAGTGTCTTAAAAATATGTGATATTGCGTCATACTAATGAATCGACGTAAGTTACATTTGTAAAAATTTTATCGAAATTAGCGATATTTACCAGAACTGGTAAAAACGACATGCGGATATTATTAGGAATATATTTATGTAAATCTAACTTTAGGTTTTCGGAAATGGCACATTAGGTGGTGGGTTTTACTACGTAAGCCAAAGGAGAACCCACTGTCTTTAAATAAAACCTTTTTGGAATTCAAGATACAGGGTTGCCACCAACCTGGAAAACTTGAGTTTGGCAAATTCGGGACTTTGAAATATGTCAGGGAATAATTTTAAAATTTTACAAAATGTCATGAAAAATCAATGATGTCTATTAAGAACTTTTAAAAACGTAAAAAAAACTAAAAGATGCGCACTTATTTCATTTGTATCATTGAATATTACATTTTTGGTCAAAAAAACCTGGATTGGTCGGAGAATTTAAAACCAAAACTTAGTGGCTATCTTAGAAAAAAAATTAAGAGCTAAAAAATGTAAAGGAAACAGGTTCGTAAAAATGTGCGTCCTGTGGGTACCATTAAATTAAAAATATTTAAGAAAAAATTCGAATGTTGGTAAAATTAAATACACACGTGATTAAATTTCAGGCTTTATTATTTTTTTTGGTAATTTTTTACTTACCGGGCCCACGGCCGATTTTATTGAAATTTTGTATACATGGGTTTTTTGGGGCGCTGATCACAAATCTGAAGTCAAAATTTGTCGGACTCTGCTGGTTTTTGAGTTATAACGCCCCACTCGAACCTAAACTGCAAAACTTTCCTAAAATTCCTCCTTCTTAAAACTTATTACACCCAAAATGGAAGATTTTATGGAAATACACTTTGTATTTTATAAGATAAATTTAATTTCACCTTCATTTAACAAATATTTTTAATAAAAAAAGCACAACAAGCACTTCTCAAAAATAATATTTTTAATTTTAAAAATGTCAACAAAATTGTCTAGAGATTTTAGACTGTTTTATGTTGGTACGCCATGGACCCGCGAAACAATTGAAAGACCTACTTTATAAATTTGAATAATTTTTATTTTTATGGATTTTAATTTAAAAAGTAAGCGCATTCAATTGTTTCGCGGGTCCCAGGTGTACCAACATAAAATTGTCTAAAATACCTAGACAGTTTTGTTGACATTTATTAAAGAAACATATTATTTTTTGAAAAGCGCTTGTGCTTTTTTTATTAAAAATAATTGTTAAATAAAAGTAAAGTTAAATTTATCGTATAAAATAATAAGTGTATTACCATAAAATCTACCATTTTGGGTGTAATTAGTTTTAAGATGGAAGAATTTTAGGAGTTTGTGCAAATTTGAGGTTAGGTTCGAGTGGGGCGTTATAACTCAAAAACTAGCAGAGTCCGACAAAATTTGACTTTAGATTCGTGATCAGCGCCCCAAAAAACCCCTGTATACAAAATTTCAATAAAATCGGCCGTGGGCCCGGTAAGTAAAAAATTACCTTTTTTTTGGAAATCTTATGTACAAAGTATACTCTCGTAAATTTATTGTCTGTCAAATTATTATTTTTTATAGACTGGAAAAATAAGATATCTATTTGCTTGAAAGAAACTTTGATAGAAACATTAAAACCCAATATTTTAAGATAACCGTCTGATTAAATAAATAAAAGATAACCCTAAACATTTAGTAGGATTCAGTCTGTTATTTTTTTGTTAAAATTTAATATCATCTGGCTAATATTTTGTTAGTCAACTTTGTTTTGGTTGCCAATATTTTAGATAAAATTGTTTAAATGATATCAACTGCTAAGAATGCCAATTTTTAAGTTTTTGATTGCTTAAACTTATTTTATTTTACCATACTAACAAATAATTTTGAATCCACATTTTTTAGTTATTAAAGTATATGATAATACAGAATCTTCCAAAAATCTTAGTAATAAAAATTATTATATTGTTTCACATAAAAAAAACATTTTTTAACCGATATCGGTCAAAAAAAAAGTAGATTTACCTTATTTTATGATTAACTTAATTACGGATCATTCATTCATATATTATGTATTTAAATAACTAAAGTTTCATATTAAAGAAAAGCTGTTTTATGAAAGTGGCGGCCAGTTTAGTCTAAAGACGAATGACGATTCAAAAACTGGGTATGTTTTTATTATTCAGCGTTCGTAGTAACGCGTCAGGTAAATAAAATCTGCTCTATTTTTTTTAACGCCTAGAATACTTGCTCTGTTTTTTATTATGTGATATCTAACAACAGTCAAAGCTTTAAAACGACCTAATAGTATCGCTTATCTTACTGACATTTGAATTTTTACGTGTTTGTATTAATCTATTTGCCGCATCGCCGTTTAAAACGATACTTTAGAACTTAAGTATAACGGATAGTTTTTATGCAACTAGAATGCACATTAGCTATTTAGTTAGACGTAAATATCTAATTGCTAAATCACTAATTCAAGTAATTTTCAAGGAAAGTGCCTAATTTACTTACTATAGGTACCCTAATATCTCAAAATCAAAATTATTCCAAGGTACTTATTAAGCTATACATAAACTACACAAATTTATTAGAATATATAAGCTCAAATAGTTAGGTTTCAATTTTAAAAAAACGATTATCTTAGTTAAACAAATTTGGCTTTTGTCATTTTTTAGCTTTTAAAAAAACATATCTATTTAGGTATAAAATATGTGAAAATTTTTTAATTTCTTCGGTTTTATCGGTTACATATTTTATTACCTTTATGGATTTTTCCTAAAATATTAAGGGAACAAAAAAGAGATGATTTTTAAAACCAAATAAAAAAAAACTTTATATTACTCTGCGAAAATTGTAAGTGGATGGAGTTTGAGTGGTGTAAAATTTCTGAGTCAGTTGTTTTTGTTAAACTATAATTTTTTGTAGATTCCTCCTGGCTATATATTTTTCTTTTTAAAGCTAGACATGAGTTAAGAGCTTATACACAGAAGAAATTATTTTGTTTGGATAAAATTTCCAATTTGCGTCATCTCAATTTTAAAAATTCCATACGATGCCTTAAATTAAAAAAAAATCTCTCTTTTCTTTAACTGTACAGAAATTTGAAATGTTATCGTTTCTTGTTTCTCTTTATGTTAAAGCGAGGGGTAAATCGCTGAAAAAAATGTGTACACTAATTCCCAGGAATCCCAGGATTGTTACTAATTCCTCTAATTCCTCACTAATTCCCCTTAAATATTTATAATAGGGTATTTTCACTCAATTGATATTGATAATGTTGTGTGTAAAAATTAAAAGTAGAAACACAATTAAGCAAAACCTGCTAAATATCACGGAAAAATACAAACCCCTTACTTTTCTATTTAAAGTTTAATTATCATTGTAATTTAAATAGCCCGCCACTCCCCTAACCAATCAAATTCAACATGGATGCCAAGTCTGTTTTGGAACTATCGATATCGACAATCGTATCGATTTTAACGAAATGCTAAAATGCGAAATGCTTTTTAGACTTTACACTAAAACACAGCCAGACTACCTAAATAGTTTCAATTGGAATAAAACATAAAAACTTACATCAAAATGGTTTTCACAACAATAATAGGCATGTCCTTTGGGCATTTTCTCAATACCTACAGCAGCACACCAGGCTTTTCTCCTATCGTCTTGTTTTTGAAGAGAAAAGAATATTTTTAAAGATCCTAAACTCGGCCGGCTTCTCGTTTCGCAAATAATAACAATACACTTTTTTTCATTTTAAATAAAATAACGGAAATTTACTCGTAAAAAGGGTTCATATCAAGGAAAGTTTGGCGATAATAATAACTATAGTAATAAATTGGAATATTTGGAAAGAACACACACTATTTACAAATTAGAAATTATTAATAAATATTAGAGGTTACAGGTTATACAGGTTGACATGGACAATATGACAATTGACAGGAAACGCCAACTTTGTAGATGTTGCGCATATCGATATTTGATGACAGGCGTATCGAATAACAAAAAGCTGACAACAAAGCAGAAATTCCACCAATAGAAAATTTAGGGCCGTGACGTCACGGGCCTACAAAATTCAAACTTAAAATTGATTTTTAAGGCGTTTCCGGAGGCCAAAAAAATCGGGAAAAAATATTTTTGGCCCTTATTTTCATGTGGCTTTGCAATAAGCTAATAAAAAAAAATCATGAAAAACGCCTATTCTCCGTTACCTTTAAAAAATGTATAGTAATTCCCCTAATTCCTCACTAATTACCCTAATTTTACTAATTCCCCAGCTGACTCCTTACTAATTCACCAAATATTTTACGTAAACTAGGCCACAATTGGTGAAAAAAAAATTAGGAATATCTTTGCAGTAGGTATAAAACAAATACAAAAACGCTAAGAAAAATAAACACTATATTTTTACATCAAAAAACTTATGAAAGAAAGTAAAACTACCGGTTATTTATATTAGAACACTAAACATAATGTTTTATTATAACAAATAACAACACAACACAACAAAGATAAAACATTATTGTTTTTTAAACGCATTATATATGTTCTTAATATTAAGTTGGTCTGCCCGTTTTAATTGAAATGGACCGCCACCAATTAAAGTAATAGGACCGTAAAAAATAAAATCTTTATGAACGGTATCAATGTCTTCTTTTCGAGGCCAAATAAATGTGTCCAGCTCTGCTTTCAGAAACTTTATTTTGTAATGTGCGTTTCCTCTATCTTCAATTATCCGACCAATAAACCACGATTGGTCATAGAAAACCGCGTAATACTTTTCTAAGTGTATCTCGAGTCCAACAGTTTCCGATAAATTTTCTGATTGACACGGCAACATCTCATCTGAAAACTCTTCCAAATCATCGGAGTCGTCGAGTTCCATCACGTCCGAGTCAGTGCTTGTGCTACTAGCTTGATCCATAGGTAGCTTTTGTTTTGTCCTTTTCATAGTAAAGGTTGGCTGAAAATTTTTGGTAGGTGTCTTCTTCGGTGTTTTCCTTGTACTGCCTATAAATCTTTTTAATCGGTCAGTACTTACTCTACCGTTAGACTGATCTAGGAGCCAGCAGTACGATGACTTTTTAATAACTGAAGATTTTTTACCGACAACGATTTTTAAATACGGTGATTTTTCCGATACGCTATGCACTTTTTCGGAAAAGTCTTTTAAACTTATACAACTCGTTTCTGAAGTATCACATTCGCGGTCTTCATTAGAACTCTCGTTCGAAATTAGGTCCATAACCTCGTCCATAACTATATCGTCCTCATTTGTTGTGGCCACACCTTGGTCAATTTCATTTTCTTCGAGGTTTTCGTCAACATCAACCTCGCCTTCGTCGATGTCTTCATTCTCCTGTGTAACTTCGATATTTTGTTTTCGTCTTATTAACGGTACCTGCATATTTTTCCAATCGTTTTCTTGTGCATTGATTCCAAATGATTTCATGTCCTCTATGACATTTTGTAGAGCTTCCTCAACTGTAGCTTTGATATCCAAATTAAATATTTCTTCTTCACGTGGCAAATTTTCTTTCTTCAGTCTGTTTTTTATTCTTTTGTCTTCCCTAGGAAATGTAAAAGTCCCCCTCAGATCGTTTATGGTATCAATTGTTGTCTTAATTCTTTCAATTCGGTTCAGCATATCCTTTATACTAAAATTTATTATAGTCGAATACGTTGAGGTCATGGACCTGGCAGCTCGAAATAAGGATTCACATGCTTGGCTACCAAAAATGCCAGTGCTGAACATATCTGGTTTTAACTCACCGCTTTTAAGCTTTAGTATTAGTTTAATCAAAGCGTGGGCATTTATCTCGATGCAAAGGTAACAGTTGCTGGTCAAAAAATTGTCAGTTGTATTATATTCTTTTTTTCCTTTAATCCAAGCTCTCCAGATTCTAATAAAAAATACAACATACCAAATGCGATACAGTCTGGTGTGTAGCTCAGTGCTGGAATTTAAGAACGACGATTCGAGGTAAGACATAAGCTTAAGATATGCCACACTCCCTTCACTTTCTGGAATTTCTTTTTTCAGTTGTTCAATTACTATCAACCTGCACATGTTTTCCGCGGATGCAAAATTCATCTTGTCTTCACTTTTGAGATCAGAATCTGTCAGGAGATGTTTGTCTTTTGGAACCTTTAAGATCAATTCCTTGAGATGACTAGAGGTGGCAGTATATTTTCCAATTTGCAGATTTATTCCTGGTTTTAGGAATCGAGTACGCATTTTTGTTAAAATATGCGTGGTGTCCTGTACATAACATTCTTTATTTTTTTCACTGCTGCAGTTGTACCACTCCCAATCTGGAACTGACAAAGAATGGGGTAGTTCTATATCTTCTGCAGTTGTTTTATTTTTTTCTTTATTTTCAGGTGCTAAACGGGGCATCAAATCAGTATTTAAACGCATAGCTCTTAAAAGGCGGGTATCACCGTCTGAGGAAAATCCCATAATTTTGATGCCAAATTTTTTTGCTTCTTCCTTCATCCATTCCCACCTTAAAGTGACCTGCTCAGTAGTAAATGCATTATCAGTTCCGAATAAGGACAGGCAGAATGTCGATGCCCCAACATGCAACGGTTGAGCCATTATTACATAGGCATATGTTGCTTTTACTCCAGTTTTAAAATAAGTCTTGATTGCTTCTGCAGAAGTGGCAGGAAACGCACTTTGTTCGGGCAGGCCATCCTTCAATGGCAAAACAAATCCTATCACATTATTAGATTTGGTGTCATATTCAATTTTGCCTGTCACACGAGTGCCATCCTCGGATACCCAAATCACTTTTGGTAAACCTCTGTCAGTTAAGTGTTTCAATAGGCCCTTAAAATCAAATCTACCTTCTTGTAGAGCCTCATTTTTAGTGTTCAAGAATCTATTTAGTGTGGAAATTGAAGGTAAACTATTCTTTAAATTTGCTTGCAGTGTTTCATAAAGTAACCTGCCTCCAATATAAAACAAGTATACTGCGAATTTTTTTGTAGCATCATCGTATCTGTTTCGATTGTTTGACCAAGTAGAATTTTTAAGGGATAAATCTTGCAAGGTTTTGAGTAATCGCGGTATATCAGGCACGGTTGTATCAGTCTTCTGAACAGTTTCAATTTCTTTTATGTTCTTTAAAAGTTCATCAGCTAGTTCACTATTTCTACTTGCTACTTCACTTACTTTTTCAGCGATAAAAAAGTAATTTGTGATTAAACTTTGGTCGTCTAACGAGTTTTCTCTAGCTCGCCTTTCTCTCTCCTGTCTTTGATATTTCTTTCTATTCCATTTAGATGGTACTTTATTCTCATCCTGGTTGTCGATTGTGAATAATTGATTCGATGAGATATTCGTATCGATGCACTTATCATCTTCAAGGGGACGGGTGTGGTCGCTGCCGCCTGCATCTGAGAAGATAAAAGAAGCCGTGCCGGAAGCAGTGCTTGTTGCGGATTGTAAACTTGAGTCTGTATGGACCTCACATAGTTTCTTTGGCTCACAATTGGTGGAATTTGAGGAAGGAGATAAAACGATGTCACTAACAATTTTAACATTTGATGATTCGCTGTGCAGGATAGGATTCTTGGTTACCAAATAGGAAGTAATGGACTGCTGTTGAGGGCTTGAAATTTCTGTCTGTACATCGAATGTCGAGGTAGTTTTTGTTTTAAAATGTTTAGTAGTCAAGTGTGTATGAAAATTAGAGTAAATCCAACTTTTTTGATTTTTTCCAGGTTTAAGTATTTTCGGGAGTTTGTATGTCGCGTTGCAAAAGCAAGTTACTTGGGAAAAAATATTGTCTTGTTGGTCCAATAAAGTTACAATTTTAATATCATCAAATTTGTGCTGAAGCGTTTCCCATAAATTATCATTTGCTTTTGACTTGGCCCACTTCTTCAAATTTCGAAAAATTAAGGCATTTTCGTCTGTTAAATTCACTGCAGATCTCCGATTGGTTATCACCTTAAGATTGTTCTCGAGATTGTCTGAATCCTGTTGGGATTCTTTATTTAAAAATTCCAAAGTTTCAACGGAAGTTTTGAGTCTCTTGTTGGGGGGATTTTCTGGATCACTAGGCGCAGAAGCTTGAATTTCTTTTTTGTGTGATTTTCTTTTCTTTTTGAAATATTCGATCATCCAAACTAGGACTTGTTGGTGTGCTGGTAACATTTTATAAATTTTCGGATTTTTGCTATATATTCCATAGTATTTTGCTCGATCATTTTCATCGATGAGCTGAAATAAATCAGTCCTTGCAAACTTTTCTATTTCTGATATACTTCCTTTTGTCATCCCAGCTATTAAAGCTTCATTTTCATAGCCACAGCTCTTTAGTAAGTCTTTTAAACTCTCTGGTATTTTGATATTAAGTGCCCTTTCGGCCTCTGCGAAAACATCACTATTCCCCTCGGTATTACACGGTTCACCATTTTCATCCATCTGCAAAAAAAAACAATAAACCTAACAAAGACAACCACAGCGGAACAAACAATCCCAAAAAAACACAAAACTCGACACAAAAAAAGTGTGAGTGCATGTTTGAAGTGAAACTTTTTACGTAACGCCGTCAGTCCAATTAAAAACGGTCAAATGCCATTTTTTTAAACCGTCTTTATTGTCAAGCTATCAAAAAAATGCATCGCTAATGAAAGCAGGAAATAATTGAAGTAAGTATGTACATTGCTGTCCAATGTCAATGTCAAATAGACAAATTTGACATCAGTGACGGTACGCAGTATACATATAAATATATAAAGGAGGAAAAAATATCACAGATGAAGCAAGAGAAATGGTGACAACTTTTTATACTGCCCTAAATAAACAAATAAATGAAGTAATATGTTAATTATAGTTTTTTAGAATACAATTTTTGCGGTCACCTATGGTTTGAAAGGTAAATAAAAATTAATTTTTATATCAAAATTGCTCCTTTCGTCTCATGGAGTCTTTCGTTAGCCTTACAATACTTCATCTATGTATACATACATATACCAAATTTCACGTCGATCCAATTAAAAACTGTAAAATGTCAATTTGGCAGCTGTCAAATGACAACTATCAAAAAATGTTTTTCTTATCGTCTTTATGTCATCTACTACATACGTGTCGAATTTAAAAAAAAATTCCAACATATTTCATTATCCTGTATCCAAAAGGTCCTTTACACCTTTTAATCTATCTCTAATAATAACGAAAATAGCATTTTTGGAGGCACCTAGCTGGGCCCCAGGGGTCCAATGGGCCCGTCGACTTCAAATTCATCTTTTCCATCCCCAAAATTACCCGTGCCCCAAGTCTCATCTCTCTCCTTCAAACATTTGAACATCAAACGTACACGTTACTTAAAGGTTTTTTTTTATTTTTATCAAAAAAAGGCATGATTATTTTCATAATCAAAATTAACTATAAATTAATAAAATGGCATTAGACTGTGCCAAAAAATATTGAAATGTTACCCCTATAAATTGTCATAGTCTGATGTCACTTTATCACTTTATATTTTAAAGTCGATTATAAAAATAAGCCTCATGCCTATCTTTTTTTTCAAATTTTAACTTAAAAATCAGTGGCAACATTGTACTCGGCCTTAGTTTGTTGCTTTCTTCGACCTTATGTGATTGAGGTTATAAAATGTAGGTATATATTAAAGGTGCAAACTCATAAGAAAATATGAAAATATCTACTTACTGTTGATCTTACTGTAAAATGAATATACAAAACAATAAATCACAAACTGGTACTACACCATCAGAATATATTTTATGCTTGACTTAGACTTGACTTCTTTATTCAAATAGCAAAAACTACACTATGCGTATGGCGAACCAAAATCAAAGGCGGCGCGCCACGGTCACTCGTTAGTCGTTAGCAGTTTTAAACAGCGCAACGTTGCGCGATCTACTAAAATAGCTTTAAGTTTCTTCTAATTTATTCCTAATTCCCCACTAATTCCCTGCTAATTCCCCTGTTTTCTTACTAATTCCCCGAATTTCCCAAGTAATTCCCCAAATCTCAACTAATTCCTCTAATTTCCAACTAATTTATCTAATTCCTTAAGATTGTACACCAAAATTCCCCTGCGAATTACCCCTCGTGTTAAAGTATCTTTCCGTTTACTGTACTTACTATTTCCAACTAAGATTGATTTCCATTTAACCTATTTTTTCAGTGACTACAAAATCATTTATTTTTACTTATATATTTTTTTAAAATTCTTACTACTTATAAAAGTAAATACCTCTTACGAGGTAAAATTCGAGAGATCCAAGTATCATAGACACATTTCTATAAACAAACTAATAAAAATGAACTTGGTAATAGTGTAAAGGCATCCAGGCAAGTGGCATCTTTTTAAAGCAATTTTTCGTTACTTGTGATATTTTTGAAATGTACTAATTCTACTTATGCTTCGGAGTGTTAAAATACTATTTTTTATTAGCACATTTTGCACTGCTTTATTGGTTATGAATGAATCAGAAAAATTTAAAAAATAGTGTTTTAGGTCTTAAAGTAAATTTTATATATGTTTTAAATAAAAGCAATTAAACATCGGGTTTTTGCAGTTCATATAGTGTATTAAACTAAGAGTTTTAAATTTTAGGAAAAAAATAAATTTTCGAAATTGCCTTATATTTACTTTTTTTTCACCAAAAAGCAAGAATCTGTTCGTTATAACCAATATCCCTAGGTTCTAGGTATAACCAAGACAAAACAACATTTGACATAGTAAAACTATCATTAAAAAAAAACAATAAACCATTAAAAAAACGTACTTAAATTCATAACCTTTTTATATTTATATGTGTTGTGCAAAGATTAAAGAATGTTTGATAATTTCGTATAGTGATTTTAAACATTTTGCTACAAATCCTATTTAATACAAATATAAACGTTTAAACAATATAATTTCTAATTGGTTTTTAAATACACATTAAATACTACTTTCGTCCCTTAAAGTGCACCATTACAATGTATTAAAACATTCTATAATTTTTTAAAATTACACAGCAGCTACTCCAGAAAGATTAGTATTCTATACTTTACTTTCTGTACATGGGACCAACACAAGTTATCTTAAAAGTTATATTTAAAAATTAAAAATACTTAAATTTAGTGTTACATTTTCTAAATAATTTTTGTCCCATTTTATTAATTATAATAAATAATAAATAACGCTAACAGCAGCATTTTAAAAATTTTAAATTTAATGTTTTAAGATTGTAAAAATTTCAAAACGATAGTTTAACTATTGTTGCGATTTTTTTTACCATATCAATTCATATAAAGAACTTCAGAGTTGAACTACATTGGATATATTTTTTTTTAAATCCAGAAGGGTAGTGCAACCAGATGCAACTTTAATAGTAATTCTTTTTTCCATAAAACCATTTTTTGTAGACCCCTATATTTTAAGAGCCTTCGCGGCAACGAGTTTATATTAATAAAAAAATTAACTTTTTTTATTGCAAACAATGCATTATATTAGTATATTTTCTTCATCAAAAAGTGACCGCAAAAACTGCCTGTTTTTTCACAATTCACAGAGATGTGAGGAAAAGACATACAAGTATGTATTCTATACCCAATTACTCGTCGAAAAAAAAATAGGATGAACATTGCTTTTCGTTTTTTGCAAATTTTAAAAAATCAACCCTATTTAGGAGTTGGAAAATTGGCAAATATGAAGAAAATACCAGTGGAACTAAAAGTTATTCTCATTGCAATTTTTGTTTCGAATGAATCCTGGAAAAATAAAATAATTGATCTCATTCCTGACAAGGTTGTAAACCAACCCCCATGGGCTATGTGGGGGTTTAATCATCCCCTAAAATATATAAAATCATATGCAACATGTCTAATAAGAAATAAATGTATATTAATCTCCCTTCCCTAAAGGTGAAACTACCCTTATTAATAGGAAAAATTGAATGAAATGCTAGCTTTTTTTAAAAAAACTTTGGCTTCGTATTTTTTAGATCGAAGTATATAAACCAGGTGTACCTAGAGTTTTTGAGTTCACTTTTAACCAAACCACCCCTGCAAGGAAGTATATTCATCCCATAGATGTAGAAAATCATATACCTACAAATTAAAATTGTAAAAAAAAATATTTAGATGTTTTAGGATATCTTAAATATAATATTAATTAACATAAAACCACCGTTCAGAGTAAGTCGGATAATAAACCACCCCTGAAATTAAGGGTAAAGACACCCTTATTAGTAAAGTAGTTATACATTTATTTCGTATTAGACATGTATTACAACATATGAATATATTTTTCCGATTTCTAAAGTTGCATATGATTCTATATATTTTAGGGGATGAATTTACCTTCCTTGCAGAGGTAGCTTTGATCAGAAATGAACTCGAAAAATCTAAAAAAGGCCTGTTTTATACACGAGGGATGAAAAATATAAGGCCAAAACGCTTTTTGCTTAAGCTAATATTTTATTTTATTTTCCTTATAATAAGGGTGGATTTACCCTTCATTTTAAGGGTGGCTTCTGATATACACTCACTCTGAACGGTGTTTTCATTTTAATATTGTATTTGAGATATCCTAAAACATCTAAATATTCTTTTACAATTTTAAAAGTTATATATGATTTTATACATTTTAGGGGATGAATTTACTCCCTTGCAGGGATGGCTTTGATCAGAAAGGAACTCGAAAAATCTAAGTAGGCCTGTTTTATACACTTGGGATGAAAAGTATGGGTCAAAACGCATTTTGCATAAGCTAACATTTTATTTAATTTTCCTCATAATAAAGGTGTATTTACCCTTAATTTTAGAGGTGGTTTATTATTAAAACTCACCCGAACGTTGGTTTTATGTTAATATCATATTTGAGATAGCCTAAAACATCTAAATGTATTTTTTACAATTTTAAGTTGTGTTTGATTTTCTATATTTTAGGGGATGAATATACCTTCTTGCAGGGGTGGTCTGGTTAAAAGTGAACTCGAAAAATCTAGGTACACCTCAAGGGTGGTAAACTTAACAAGGAGTGCTGGATCCCATTTAAGCCCATATACGCCGATTTAAATGTCAATTTGATATTTGTGACGTAATCCTTTTGCCCTATTGTTTTGTTTACAAGTAGTATAAAGTCTTAATTTTATCAAGTGGTATACTATACGGATCTAATTGTAGGTGTACATCCAAATTAGTTTTTCAAAGTTGAATATTTAACAACAATTAATGAAATGAATCTACTTTCTGGGCAATATGGTGATGTCACAAAGATAACCTTATCTGCGGACAAATAGTAAAAATTGATCACTCCTTGTTAAGTTTACCACCCTTGGGTATACCTGCTTAATATACTTGTATCAAAAATTACGAAGCTAAGACTTTTTTTAAAAAAGCTAGCATTTCATTTAATTTTTCCAATTGATAAGAGTGGTTTCACCCTTAAATAAGGGTGGTTAATTATGATATACATTTATTTTTTATTAAGCATGTCCTAAAAAGTCTGATTTTTTTTGCAATTTTTAATGCATATGATTTTATATATTTTAGGGGATGATTACACCCCCACATAGTCCATGGGGGTTGGTTTACAACCTGCTCAGGAATGGAGATGTATTATTTAATTTTTCAAAGGTCCATTCGAAACAAAAATCGCGGTTAGAATAACTTTTAATACCACTGCTATTTTCGCAATTCTTCAGATTTGCAGACTTTTCAACCCCTAAATAGGGGTGATTTTTAAAAATTTACAAAAAACGAAAAGCAATGCTCATCTTAATTTTTTGCGATGAGTAGTTTGGTATAAAATACATGCTTGTATGTCTTTTCCTTACCTCTCTGTGAATTGTAAAAAAAAACAAGCAGTTTTTGCGGTCACTCTTATTAAATTGTTATAATGGGTTTTGATAGCGAAATTCAAAAACACTATTTTTGCCTAAATTAATCTCGTAAATAATATACATTTTTTGATTATCATGTTGGTTATTTTTACGTTAATAATTTGTATAATATTACGAATAATATCTGTCATGCTCAGGATATTTATGTAAAGTGTCTTATTTTTGACCACGACATTCCTTTTATCACTATTATAGCGACTTTATTGATTTGTTAAATAATTGTTATTTCTTTTATTGTACAAAGTAGGTAAATATTATATTTACGTAAGTGCTGTATTATATTATGTCCTTAAAATAATGTTATAAATGATTTTATCTAGATGATGTGCATTGTGCCTTATTTTTTGTAGTAGTCTACAAAAAACTTATTTTTGAAGTAACATTATTTTTGGTAATTATGTAAATTTCGTCCTTAATTACTGTATACAAAGTAAGCCAAAATGGGTAATTTTAAAATAAATTGTTCTTATTTATTGAACCCTTATTTTATTTTTTCCCAATAATACCAAAAAAAAAAGAATTTCTTATCTAACTACTTTTAATAAGTAGTACATTATTATACCCATAGATTTTAGCTGATGCTAGGTTTAACGTGCTTGTATAAAGCTTTCAAACTTTTTGCTGCAAAATATAATATCAGTGCTCTAGGGACCAGCTAGACACTTATCATTTAAACTTATAGTCAACAGCCAGTGAACCATCGGACTAACCCATTTCCAACAAAACTAGAAAATTTTTAAATACTATTTTACTATCGGCCAATTATGAAAATACCGTTCTGGCAGGTATCCTCCGGTTACTTCATCATCCCTTAAAATTTTGAAAATGTCAAAAAAAAACAAAATTTAACCAGCTTCCACAAAGCTAAAATTTTGACATGATGTAATTTACATATGTGTGATTCGAAAAAAATATTGACAACCTATTTTGATGGTTACAAGTATGTGCCAGACGATAGTAAAGTTGTCGTCGGGATGGCAATTTAAACCAGCTTCCACAAGGCCAAAATTTTAAGGGCCTATTCTTTTAATAGTTGGAAAAGTATATTTAAACTGCCAAACTATTCTGATGATTGCAAGGGTCTTCCAGACCAGTATATAATAGTTAAGGCGCTTGTAAATAGGACAATATACTCCTAAAAAAAGCATACCAAATGATATTTTTCCGGCAAATAATGGCGATTTGCGAATGCAATTAAATAAAATTATTTTTTGCTCGATGTAAAAAAAAATAGGGAAATTTGTAAAAACTTTTGTGCCAGTTTTTGATTTATTATAATTCCCTTATTGTGTACTGGAAGCCACAATAATTTATTAAATGAAATAAGAGTTTACAACCGATTTAATAAGCTAAGGGTTTTTTTGACATAGCAATTATAACCACGCTTTTTGTAAAAACCAATGCAGTAATATGGCTAAAAGTTAATGTACTTAATTAAAAAAGGGTTAATTTGGTACTAACAATACAATAAAAATCCCAAATTAAAAGTTTTATTTTTTCACCCAATGTCCAACACTATTGTAGGATCGCTTCACTGTGCGGTGATTCAGTACAAGTGTCCAGCTATTTTCGACAGTGTTGCCATTCCGTAAAATATTTATTAACAATTTTAGAAATGTTTAAAATATACATTTTATAAAACTAGGACTAGACCAGGACTTTCCCTCAATGGCTTATTTGTGGCAGAGGTACCATACCATGGCCTGCAAAGTCGTCGGATTTTTTGTGGGGCCAATTAACTAGTTTACAGGTATCCACATGAGAGGCCTGAAAATTTAGTTAAGGGCAAAAATATTCGACATTACTAACTCCACTACTCCGGAGGTATTGTCGAATGTTAGGACGGATGTCTTCGAGCCTATATTAAAATGAGAATTCTTTTGAGTTTATTTTTAGAGTATTTTTTTAAATATTAGGATTACTATACTTTTTTAAAAATGTTCATAGGTTATTTTTTTTAATAGCAGTTTTTATTTTATTTTTTGGCTTAAGTCAGATAAAAATTCAACAACCTTTTAATTACTGTATTAAATACCACAGTGATGACAACATAAAAACAAAAATACCGTAAAAAAATCTCCAAAAAATGCGATTGACAATCACTCCTTTAACGTGCGAGGTCCGGCTGATACTGCTGATAATGACGGCAACTTTCAGCTCACATCCCCATATGCAGAATTAAAATTCACCACATTCCCCATTAGTAATTTAAAAAACCCCTACTCATTCCCCATTCCCTATAATAGCGCGATAATTTAAATAAAACTTTATTTTGAAACTAAATTTAACGAAATATAATAATACTCTTTACAGAAATAAAATAAAAATGTTAATACACATTATTAATTTTATTTAAATATAATTAATATTTTACAAACAAAATGAATTTATTTTATTTAAAGAATGTTGATGGCTCGATTAGTTTATTACCCAATTTGTCTCCGCATATTTATAAAATTCCACACGTTTGGGGGAATTCGCCATAGATCGGCCACACTGCTGTCGATCATCGTACGAATGCCCTACCCACACTATTCCCCTCTACTTGTTGGGCCGGAAGAAGGGGAAAGCGTTTTCTGCCTGTCTTTATTTCGCTCAAGCCTTTGCCTATTAAACTGACATCTCCTTTTATCGCACTCAAAATCTCTGCATCTAAGAAATTGGTTTGCTAGCCGTGTATACATACACACATATACATAAACAATTTAAATCTTCCTAAGTATCCAGATAGACCAGAGGTTCTCAAACTTATTTTGTCCAACGCCCACTTTGAAAATCAGTTATTTTGTAGCGCCCCCCATTTTTTTTCACCTTAAAAATCTCAATATCATATTAGTCTCGCCTGGAATTTAATTAAACCCATATTCAAAACGATACTTTTCTTACCAGAGAAAGCACTATTAATGCAACGTTACAATATTAAGAGTATCTCTTATTCAAAATTATCAACATTGAGCAATTATAATTCAACTTTACAATATTAAGAGTAATGGGGGAGCGGTCGGAGTGGCAGGAGGGCGAGCGAGTGCGATGCGTGCATGCGGCGGAACGTCACGTCTAGAGGTGGAAAGTTCGAATCATTTTACTGAATCATGTCATTTGATTCATTTACTTGAAAAGATTCGTTCGCAACCGATTCACTTTATTATGATGCCGGTCGGACTTGGTCGGTTTTAAATTCCACAAAAAATGTGATAGTTATCTTAAATAAAGAAATTATTTGCATTTATTTCATTTCGGTATAATTATTATTTTAAAAAATATATTTGAAATAAAACTTTTAAAAACTATAATCAGTAAAACCTACAAATGTACCTCCAAATTAAGTCTTTGTTCAAAAGAATAGTTAAAACAAAAAAAATTTTTAATTGCCAAATAGGTATATAGCCAAAACTGACTCGAACCGACAATACGCATAAATTGTTTGCCTTATACACCTCTGGTAATGTGAACAAAATCGAAATATAACAGACCGCTCACCACTTTTCAGGTCGTAGCACAAAAACGACCCATTTGCCGACAGAATTACCGAATCTTCGAGTTCGAGTCCGATTCTGAACGAAACGAATCAAAACTAGGATCGTGATTCATCGCAGAGCGATCAAGCAAGTGGGTCAAAAACGATTCGAATCAGGGAATTAATTTATTCGAATCAGTGCGCTGATTCGTTCTTTTTGAACGAATCGTTCGCAAACGACACACCTCTAGTCACGTCAGTCGCCGGACAGTCGCTAGCCGCGGCTGTGTATTTGGGCACCTGCACTCCGCAAACACGGACCGACGAACGTTGACGGACTAAAATACAGGATTGCACAAATAAATCGTACAATATTTGTTCGCGCCAAACGTGAATTACAATTAAACCTTCCAAGTTTAATTTTACTTTTTCTTTAATTTTACTAGATTAGGTACATAAAAAAATCCCGCGTTTGCAAGTGCTCTGCTTGACCGCAACTATATATATACATATTTTTAACACGTGTCTTCGGAGGTGAGCACCTCACCTGCGACACTTGAAGACACGAATATCTTTCAGTGTTTGATACCTATTACTAAATATCTTAAGATATAAATAGCGTTGTGAACGCATTGAAAATATTAAATATTTAATATATTTTTAATTTTTATTTATATAATAAAATAGGATAAAAACATAAACTAATAAATGGATGTTGTATAGTGTAGGGTTTTAATTTCAGTGAATTTTAAAATATGAAGTAGCTGAAGTTACAAATCACCTATCGCCCCCCCCCCAAATCACATCAGCGTCCCCCAATTTTTTCTGGGTTCCTTACCGCCCCCCTCTAGGCCTCCAGCGCCCACAAGGGGGCGTTATCGCCCACTTTGAGAAAGACTGAGATAGACATTCAGGCTATAAGGTATCAAATTCACAAGAAACTGTTTAGATTGTTTTTTAAATAACCGCTCGTTAGGAGCATCCTTAATTCCAGTGTACAATTTACCCTTCAAACCAAGTATACTGACAATTGTTAGGTTTGTATGAATAAAGTTTTAAATAAAACAAATAAAATATATAAACCTTTTATTTTTTAAACTACAATGTAGTTAATTAAAATTTGTGTAATATTAAATAAATATAAAATTTTCAACAACCGGTTTAATTTTTGTGGTAACGTTATTAAATAATATTATTGTTTAAATAGAACCATAAAACGAATGATCTGTATTCAATTACTTTATTAAAATTACCAAGATATATTAAACCGGCTTAAGTCAGTTTTTTGGGGAAAACTGAACTGAAAGTCATTCATAGAACTTGGGTAATATATTAGTTTACAATTAATTTTTGGTAAAAGTTCTTTATATTATTTAACTAAAAAACGTTGAAGAGCTGCAGAGCAGAAAGAAGATCTTAGCAGGAAGTTTGAGATATCGTAACATTCAGTAGTTGTTCTGCAATTTCAGTAAATGTATATTTAATAGTTAAAAAATGGCCAAAGATAGAAATGTCTACTATTTGGAGTCCTAATAATAAGAAAAATAAAAATAAATTCGATATACTTAATAACATATTTTATAATATTTTTGTGGCAGTAAATCTTCTTATAAATGTGGGTTCGGACGTTTAAAAAAGTCCAACTTTCTTTTTCATTTCTTGTTGTTTCCATCTTGGTAGCTTTTCAAATTCCAAATAGATCATTTTAAATAAAGAAACAAAGTCATCGTGGGTCAAATGTAACTAAAATAAAAAAAAAGATCAATTTAATGCAAATGTGTGGGGTTGTACAGGGTGATTGCGTATAATGACCCCCCTTTAACTTCTTCATTTCGCACTTAAGAAATGTTAATTACGAAAGTCGTAAGGTTTTATGTAAACTTTAGAAAAGTATTTTTTCGTAGATACAGAGTGATGCTCAAATTTATATTTTTTAAATGGAATACCCTATATATTGTTGTATTATATTGTATGGACAATTAGGAACATAATTTGTATACAGGTGTGGAAAATCCAAAACCGAACATAGGGATAAAGTGTAATGTGTCAAACAGAAACGGACAACCCATTTAAGTGTGTGAAGGAAGTGAGACAAAGCTTTGCAGTGTGTCGATACTAGTATCAAGCGCTGTCCCGAACGGCAACCTTCGTCGAGCGTACGCTGTTTAAGCTATTTTGGCGCGTAGGATCTAGTTAATATTCGATCTCACTCTGTTTTAGTGGTTTATTTGTTTTCTTTGTTCTACTTGCGAAAAGTCCATGTTCGGTTTTGAACTTTCCACACCTGTATAACATCATATATCTAAATCAAATCGTTTTTGATTTATAGATGTTTAAAATTTCGATAATATGACTGTTTGACTCGACCTCCATTAACTACAATGCATTTTATTAAGGTTCTTCATAAATTTTGGAGTTTCTGGAGTTTTACCCTTGTTGGGATGATCACATTCGCTATAAGCCAAGACATGAATTATTTTTTATATAGTTTTTCTTGGGTATGGGTTGACTAATAAATTAGAAAGTGAATTTTCAGTACGACGTTTCGCACATTATGTTGTCTTTATCAAGTTTTATTCTTGGAGTTGTTTTGATTATTTTTAGTAAATTAATTAGATTCGTTTAGAGACGTTAATTTATTTATTCATATTAATTCTTTTACATGAAACTGATTCATATACTAGAAATAAACAACTCCAAGAATAAAACTTGATAAACCAACATAATGTGCGAAACGTCGTCTGTTTTTGGTCGAAGCCGCGTACGGGTTTTACCACAATCTTTGGCCGGAGCCGAAGACTTGGAGAAACTAAGGAACCCTAGTGCTAAAAGTATTAACTCCTAAAACTGCCGGTGTTTCGTATATTTTACTTCGTTTTGTGTCCTAAACAGCTTAATATTTGTAAATAGATAGTTAATATGAATTAACTGCACTGCATCGCTGTATATTATTATAATGATGTGTGTTTAGTAAGAAGCTTTGTTTAAAAGTTTAATGGAATTTTATTATTCGTTGTCGGTTTTTGGATTCAAAACTTCGGCAAATGTCCAGCTTTTTATGACAGAAGGTCCCATTTTCGGAAGTGAACCTTCAGTCGGACACAAATGATTATGCACCATATTTATCGTGGTACTTTTCGTAATTGTAATATACTTTGAGAATTGAAAATATATCTATTAGACTCAGCGTTACCGCGTGGCCGTGTAGACAAGCGTGCGAAAAAATAAAGAAGATAAAAGTACACCCTGCTTCGCATGCTGATATTGGACGGCGGCCCCGTCAATATTAAAAACTTCCCGCGGATCAATAGCAGCACGCGGAGAGAAAGGTTGTATCCTTATTTTTTATCTCTCTCACCATCAAGCGCCAAGTTACCTCTAGTAGGTAAGCTCGAAAGTTATATACAATACCTCCTTGTTAAGTGGGTTAACGCTAGATGGTAGTCGTTCATTGGGCTCCTTTAAGATGCATATTGGATATTTTTCATAATGGTCAAAATTACCATGATCATATTTATCTTGAGCGTGTCCATTATATTCTTTATGATCTGTATTATTCATTTCTATTTCTTGTCTTACCTTGGCAAAAGTTCTATAATACTAAAAGATTGGAAATATATTTTTTTGGTATTAAGAATTGATTTTTATAAATGTTAAAAACAATTTACCTTCCAGAATTTGGTGTTCCAATGTGGAAACAAGCCTTTAAAAGTTGGTGGTTCTTTTCCTTGCTTTATATGGATTATTGTCATATTCATGTCCCTGTTGGAAGGATCTAAAATAGATCACTAAATAAAGTTAATTTCTCTTAGTAGTAGATATCACAACTTACCATTTTGTAAATATTGAAGAGCTGTTTGAATACCAAGCCTTTGATCTTCCCGAGGACTTAATTTACCAATCCAAATATAAAGTGTGTCATGCGTATCCATTATCATAACATTTTCTGGCAATAGATCTTTTTGTTGGAAAAACAGGATCTCCTGGGCTAAAAAAGACACGTAGGTATTTTTATTACATTTTTTTTATTACTATTAGACATTTAAGTCATGATCGAAACCGTAGTTTTTTTTTATTTGTGTTGATTTTTAAATATCAAAAGAAGGACAATAAACGTGATCTTTTCTTGAACTAATCTACTGCTTTAAAAGAAAAGAAATAGAAATATTTTTGAATATAGACTATATTAGTGTTATTAACTTATAATAATATTTATTTAAAGTTATATGGTATTTAATTCTTTACTGCGAAAATATTAAAATACCCAACTATCAATTTTTTGACACCACAGCGTTGCCAAACGCAACGCAACGTTGCATTGTGACGTCGTCACAACCGTTGAGACAACCCGCTTTTATATCAATTTGAAAGAGATTTTTTGGTTGCCACAAAGTTACGCAGTTACTACCAATTCATTTAGTAAACCTTTTTACAACATTTTGAAGTTACTAATTTTTTTTTCGCACCGACGAAATGAATAGTTATTTTACCAAGGCAGAAAACTTTACTGGACTACTCCAAAAATTAAACGGCACTAATGTAACTTTTAAACAAATGCCATCTTATTAATTTAATGCTATAATTTAGAAATATTATTATTGTTAGAATATAAAATAAAAAAAATATAAAATATCTTACTATACACTGTGGTCATAATAAAAAAAAGCGATTCAATTAATAAAAACTACTAAAATGCAATGAAATGTTTGGAAAAATGGATTTTTATTTATTATTTTGTTCTTTATCCGGATATTGCCCTCGAAATAATAGGGTTTGGGAAAATGGCGTCTAGATATTGAAGCCCTGTTACCAAAAAATCGACAGTGCCACAACTCAATCAACTCAAACTGACTCATAGTAACAGCCCTGCACGGAAATAGGACCAAGTTTTAAACTCTCCTCTCTCTGTCTCTCTTTCTAGGAATGTAGTATACTAAATTTTGTATGTCAACTGTCAACCATCAGAGATGAAGAAAACCATATAAAGACGAGGATACGGATGATGGTTTGAATAGCCCTAGCAGAAAAATACTTTTAGGTTTGGTTCTTTACTTTTTTTTTCTGTTTGAATTAAAACCATATTTAGACTAATTAATATATATAATTTGGTTTCCTTGTTTTTTTGATATGTTTACAAATGACCATTTTATTAATATTAAAATAGAAATCTTGATAATAAAAACTTACGTTCCGATTTTCTGCAAGAATTGCAAAAAAACAATCTTGGTGGTCTAATGTCATAATCATTGCGAATCATTTGAGTTGGATATGCTGTTCGACCTCCTAAGAAAGTGAAAAATTCCTCCTTTTCTTTTCCTACAACATACATGGAACTCCCAGTACCAAAAAGCGTATATTGAAAATATTATAAATTAGTGCCATTATTATTGGCATTTTTTACAAAAAAATAAATCAATAAAATCCAAAAAGCTGTTAAATCCTTTAATAAAGCATTAAATCATGTTTTTAATTAAAAAAAAAACTACAAATAAAACTATAGCTAATATATAAAATACACTACTACAAATTGGACAATTAATTGATTAAAATCATATTCTTAATGTTATTTTTATGAAACACTTTTAATTCGACTAGCAAATATTCAAAATATTAAAATCCTTGCTCAGGGGTGTCGAAAAGGTGGTGAAAACCGCCCTTCGCCATGGAAAAATGTGTAATATCTTTCAAAAGCAGAAATAACGGGAAAAATGCAGCGGATTTTACAAGTGCGACGGAAGAAACAGCATGATTAATCCTTGAGTTGTGAACAGGCTCGTAGCTAGGGAGGGCTACGAGCCTGTTCACAGATTACAAGCAGCGCCAATACGTACGGCGCTGCTTGTAATCTATAGAAAACAGATCTCGAGTTGGAATTCTGTACTTTCTATTTTGGTAGCTGGTAGCTGATCTCGATTTTCAAGTTTATACGACCTAGGAAGTTGATGGTCAATTGTTCTTAACAATTTTATGTTGCAAAATAGTCCGTCTGGGGCTCAAAGCTAGCCTGATATCAATAAGCAAAACATAACTTGTAGTTGCGATTTTTCTGCTCACAGCTTGTAGAAATAAAGAATTTATAATTTTCTAAACAATTAAACAATTCTACATTGTTTAAACATAAAATGGTATAAAGAACCATGTAGGTATATTCTCTATAGGTTTTGGCAGTCACTAAACATAATTTTTGGGATAGTTTGGTCAAAAAAGCTAACAGTCAATCATAACAATAATTTTGGCTTAAAATATGTGGAAAAATTAGTTTCCAACGTATAAGTTTAGGAAAATATTAATTGCAAAAGACACAGCTGTGAAAAAAAATGTAAATGAAATCGAATAATTGGGATAAAGATATGGAAACTAGTAGAAAAATAAGATAAATCATTTTAATTAAACCAAGCTGTATTAGGCATCGGTATACATGGCAAGAAATTCAAAAGTAATAATAAATTAGTAATCTTTGCAAAAATTTAAAAATTGGAACCATCACCGCAAGAAATACTTTCTCAGCACCAGCAGAGTACCACACTCTCAGCCCACTTTTGCACTAACAAGCTGGCAAGATTTTTCACAAATCTCTGTAAAATATTGGCAGCAAATTGGTAAGTAAACACTGTAAGAACTTACTTTTACACTAGCTAGTCTGTAAACACCTCGAGCAAGCCGACTGTGCCAAGATGGCACGTTGTTCTCCCTGCCTTGTGTATATTAAAATAATCCTTTTTTTATTTTTCTTTCCACTATTGGCGTAAAAATAAACACCTCCACAAGAAATTATTCAACACCGGTAAGAGCAAATCAGCTTGTAAACTCACCAGGCATGCCGCCTGTGAAAAGACGACAAAGAGAGAAAGACGCGTTGTTTTCAAGGTAATATGATTTCTTATAAATTCTTGTTCAACCCCAAATTTTTTGAAATTCTTGACTATATGGAAGAATGTTGACTTTTTTTTTAATCCAACCCTTCCCTTTAAAATGATACTCTTAACATGTGGCTTGTAATGCGTGCAATGATCAAAATCTGATTTATTAAAATCAGGATGAGACGGTCAAAAAAGTTCACAAGTTGCATAGCTCATAACACAAAGAAACAGAAAATCCTGTCCAGCCAAATGCTAGGAATAATAAACACACGAAAAACATATATGACCCTCAAGTTGCTATAATTTTGAAGCTACAAGCATATAAGATTGAAATAACGGTTAATGAAGATTAATCGACCATGTCTTACCGTTGCAATAACATTCTTTATTGATGTAAACGAATTTTCTAGAATAACTGTGCACGAAATGAAGGTTTAGACTTGTTCTTTCGTTTGGTAAATTACTCTCCAAGAGATTTTTCCATGTTATAGCAAAACTTCAATTTCAGTACAGAAACTGTCAGAAAATTTTTAAGTAATCAATTTCGCGCGCTTTCGCGAGTCTTTAGGGGTAAAAGTTTCTCAAATTTAGAACAAAAATATCTTAGATATTGAATAGTTATTTCTAGCGTAAAATTTTCCGTTCTTTTAAATGGCAGCGTTATTTTTAAGAACAAACTATTCCTTCATGAATAGAAATAGGTTCAAAGGTTGGCTGGTAGTTTCGCCCTCTTTCCGACACTTCCCAGGAACGATTTCTTTTTCGATTTTTTGCCTCAAAATCTACTACTACGCCAAATTTCATCAACCTTGGTGGCGGTTAGAGGAAAAAAACCTCTAATAACTAGATTACAGGTAATTATCGTAATATGTTTTAAACTTTTTTGACCACCCAGTATGATGAACGTAGTTATTTAATTATATTTATAAATTTTACTTCTTATCTAAATGTTCTCATTCGGATTTAAACAGACCAAGATGTGATATTTATCTACCTTCTAATAATAGTTCAAAGTCTTTTCCAGCAAACCCTTTAGCCATTTCTCTTTGATCTCCAGTTGAATAGTTTCCGCACCATACATAATATCTTCTGCCTCGTCTAAGTAGATAACAATAATTTGAGTCCAATGAAGAAACTTTCCAATCAACTTGTTCTGCTTTTGCACTGTAAGTTGTTGATCCAAAAACACATAACAAGTATTGGTTTGGATTTTTTAGATTCTTGCCACTTTCTGCAAAATAAAAAAAAGGGATTAAAACAAAACATAGAATAGAGCAAAAGAACGCTTAAGAAAGTTAGCTAATAAAATCTTATTTAGACTATTTCCTAAATGAAATAATGACATTTAATTAAAAAATAAAGCAAAAAGCAATCAATTTAATTAAAAAACACATGTTAATTGACTGAGATTTATCGCATCCATAGCGCCATACCGCACTTTTTTAAATAAAAACTGCAGATACAGGGTGTCTGTAAAAGGTCTTTACAAAAACCTACCACATATTCTTTAGACCAAAATTAGCCGATTTAAGTGAACTTATCTCAGTACAAAAGTTGCTTAGTTTGGGCGCTAGGCGGCGCTGAAGTAACAATTCTAAAATCGTTTTTCTGGATTAATTCAAAACCTGCTCATACTATTTTGCCGAAATTTGATACGTTGGCCTGTCTTTATGGGGCAAAAAACCCAACCCAAAATTACGATTAATATCAGTCCATGGGCGCAGAACCTGGGTTTTATTAAATCCTTTTTTCAGATTTCTCCGCCAATGGAACAAGAGAGGTTTGGGTACAAAATTTAGAATAACCAACTTATTTGCTACAAAAAAAGGCACTCCTAATATAACTCGATTCCTCTAATGGTTTTCGAGAATTTTGTATTTTAAAAATTTGCAGTGTTTTTTACAAAAAAATCAAGTGACAGGATTGCTTTAAAAAGTCTTTAAAAAAGCTCACAACAGATATTTTAGACCAAAATTAGCCCGGTGAAGTCAACTTATCTTAGTACAAAGTTGCTTAGTTTGGCGCTAAAATGACAATATTTAAATGGTTTTCAGCGCCGTTTAGTTCCCATAATAAGCAACTTTGTACTATGATAAGTTTGCTTTACAGGACTAATTTTGATCTAAGAAATATATAATAAGCTTTTATAAAAACCTTTTAGAGACATCCTGTCACTTGATTTTTGGTAAAAACTACCGCAAATTTCTCGAAAACCGTTAGAGGAACCAAGAGTACCTTTTTTTGTAGCAAATAAATTGGTTGATCTGAATGTTATACCTAAATTCCTCTTGTTCCATTGACGTATAAATCTGAAACAAGTATTTAATAAAAAACCCAGGTTCTACGCCCATGCACTGATAGTATTTTGAAGTAGGTTTTTTGCCCCACAAAGGCAGGCCAACGTACTAAATTTCGGCAAAATAGTATGAGCAGTTATTAAATTTATCCAGAAAAACGATTTTAACATTGTCACCTCAGTGTCACCTAGTGCCCATGCAAACTAAGCAACTTTGTACTAAGGTAAGTTTACTTAAATCGGTTAATTTTGGTCTGAAGAATATGTGGTAGGTTTTTGTAAAGATCTTTTACAGACACCCTGTATATTGCTTTATCTTAGTATCTTAACAATCAAATACATTACTTTTAGTTGTTTTTAAAGCCTGGCATCCATTTCCCGCGGCATTGTCGAAAAATGGATCGTCATTGCTTCGGAAAGTGGATACCAAACCGGTGTGCGCGGCAGGGGGAATACTGCCGATCACAACTTTGTCGATATTTTCAGCGCGTCATTTTACAACGTGGCTTGAGCGGTCTCGCAAAATTGATACGCGGCATAAAAGTAAGTAGCTCATGATGTTTCTGTTGTGTTAATTGTATTTCATTAGATTTATTATGATTTTGTCATAAGCTCTTGTCTGTCTCCGCAGCTTAATAGCTCGTACATTCTTCCCTTGACTACGACTTTATTAACCAGAAACAGATATTAAAGGAGATTTGATATGTTTTTAAAAAATATTTATTCCGTAATAAACTGAGGAAACGAAAATGTCTTTTCTTATGCATTTTAGCTGGGAAAATGCATGTATCCCACACGAAGTGCAGATATTTTTTTACGCACGACTTGAGGAAAGGTATTTTCCACAGGCTTGTAGTAAAAATCTTCGTCGTTAACTCTTGCAAAAAGTATCTTTTCCGCACTTAACTGCTTACCTAAACTTTACTTCGCGTCTTTCAGGTATCTGGTCGCGTGCAAGAAAGTACAACTTTTTGGACTAGTTAAGGATAATAACTATTTTAGTAGCTCATTAGTGGGTTATGGTTAAATTGGCCAAACATAATAACGTTTTTATAATGCTATATTTCGTAATGTGCTTTGCCTTGATGATAAGCAAGAAGCCTCTAAATTAACAGCCCGTCTTTCGTTTTCCCCGTTACTTTTAAACCAAGGCTGCATTCATAAATCATTACAAAGTACACATTTCATTTATTTTTGTTACAGAGGTCGTTTTTAAATGGATTTTTTATACATTTAGGTTTAACTTCTGTAACAACAATGTAAGAAATGTGTACCCTGTAATGATTTGTGAATGCAGCCCACCTACACTCAATTTTTATTATCCTTTTAGTACCAAAAGTAGTCTGCTTTAAAATAAAATAACACGTCATAACCAAATCTTCTGCATATTCTTTATTTTCTACATTTTTACTTGGGTGCATTTCTTGCTAAGAATTAATAAGGTAGAAACTTGTTTGTTAATCCATGTATTGATGGAATTATTTAAAATCCTCTGACTGTTAAAACCTATTTTAGGCTTAGACAATTAAACGTGAAGATTCTGAAAAAGTTACTGCTAAAATTAAAATGTATTTTCATATTTTGTCATACATTCTTTTAGTTTTCAAGAAGGCCATTAAAAAATCTAATCAAATGGAAAGCCCTTTAATTGATTTTTTTTTGCAATTGTAAGAAATAAAATCTAATGATAAATTAATTAAGAGGACATATGTTAAAGTTTAAATCAGTTGCCCGAATTTGAAGATCGTAAATGACCAAAATATACTGATAGTTTCCCTAAAGAAAAAGAAATAAAATTAATCTTCGTTAAATTAGTTTTACTTAAAATTAAATATGAAATTTCTTTTTCAAAAATTAATTACAGAAAAAAAAATCTGAAAATTTTAGATACTTACTTTTTGCTACAGAAATCTACAAAATATCTAAAAATTAATAACCACTAAATCTACGAATGTAATATTTCAAATTAAATAATTACCATCAAAATCAATTCCTCTACCCTTAAATATAGTTAGTTTTCCCTTAAAAAGTTGTAAAAAGTGGGCTGGTTCTCGTCCTTGAATTATTCGGGCCTGAAAACCTATTTGTCCAAGCTCTTCGTCTATTTCTTCAAGTTTTAATGTAGTTATATTTATTTCTTCTTGAGTAGCACTGGAACCCTAATAATCATATTAATCATAAATAATAATAACGTTCAATATATTTTTTAATTTGGAACTACAGTACACAAACGTTTAATTAAATATTATTGAGCCCTGAATATTAGCTAACTAAGGTTGAGTTATAATTTTTTAGTGAAACAGCCTATATTCTATTGTCTTTAAATTCTACCAAATATTCTAAATAACTTTTTTAACAGGTTTCATTTGTCTAAATTCAACGGTTTTCTAAATACGAGAGCTATAAAATCATATTGAATGACTTATTATAAACTCTTTCATCTTGGATTTTTATAAACTTTTTATGAATAATGAGGATTTACTAAAATTAGTTATTTAAAACTTTGACATTTTAATTGTTTCCCTTAAATTTAAAACTTAGTTTCAGAATCTCATCAGGTACTATCTTACAGAACAATGCTGTGAGTCAAACTGTTTTAATTTCATAACATGTCATGAAAAGCTTCTTATTTTAAAAATGGTTAAAATGAGACCTTAATTTTTTAATTTTAAAATTTATTTAGAAGTAGATATAGAATTAGAAGATATTAATTTTACATTTTTTAGTATACACTTTTTTTTAAATAGTTTAATTAAAAACCTATTAACAGTTTTATTTATATCACATATTATATTCTCGAGCTTCTGTTATATCAAAACTTTGGGGTTTATTAAAATTAGATAACTTTACATATTTTCTATTTCAATAGTCAGTCAACTAAATAAAAAAAGATACTTATTGGAGCAAATTTTTGCGCTCGGTAATGTGATATTTTTTTTTATTAAGTATCGTTTTATGGGAATCATTATTAAAGAACAATGTAAATTCTAGCAATAAAACATGATACTTACTATCCAACAATAAAGTAAATGCTTTTCTTCGCGAGCAGTTTGATAGCTATACAAGACAATATAGCAATCACCAGAAAAGAAACAACCATGTCTTTCTTTGGGAATTTCAATAATTTTAGAATTTTTTATTCGCCAAAGGGTCATTCCTCCTGAGCCATCGTCTATTAGTTGAGTTTCTGCAGCTAAGCTAAGTCGTTCTTCCATAGTTATGGGGTCAAATTTGGATATAAGCATAGGCATTTTGGGAACTAAAATATTTCAGTTAAATTACTTATAAATATAGGCAATAATTTAATAAATCATATGTGCTGTATATATGTTCTATATTGTTGTAACGGATTTTTTTATTAAAAAGTCTTCGTTTGACCCTATAAACTTGCAAATTACAAGATTTCTTGTGAATATAATACATTTTATGTAAGTAAAACTTCCAGACCATAAGCAAAACGCGTAAAAGAACATCAAATGTATGTATATTAAAACACATAATTTCACGAATCAAAAGTTACTCAACTGTTATTTAATAATTACCAAAAAATAAACCGGAAGGCTTTTAATATAAATTTGTTCAAGAAAACGTAAAATAAAAGAAAGTGCATTTATATTATTATAATAAAGATAATTGTGTGGTCTTAATAACAGTTAGAGATCGAACGCTGTAAGAACAACACCGATACGTCACGGTCTCATATGGCAAACTGATATAAAACCGTGACGTATCGGTGTTGTTCTAACAGCGTTTGATCTCTACTTTAAATAATACTTGATTACCTGCTTGCTTGATGCTGAGGCAATTTCAGGAAAACTGACATATCATAAATTTTCGACAAAAAGCTCACAATGTGTCTTAAACTACTGTATCAAAATTTAAACCCTTTTTATTATAATTATTCTTTATAGCCCAAGAGCTGGCAGCAATTTTTGGGTAGGTATTTGAGGCTAGCTGAAAACTTGTCATACACTTGTCCTATTAAACCCCAACACGGAACTACAGACCTGGCTGGTGAGTAGCGGGGCTAAATCAACCCCTAAATTTTTAAAAATATTTTTTTTTTCAAAAATGTATTTGAGGCAATATATTTCTATATGTTGTAGTTGAATGTTTAAAGAATTAAAAAAAATAAGCCAGACAATTTTGTCGGGGTTTTAACCTTGCCAGGCGCGTGCAAAAATGTTTTGCAAAAAATATAAAAAATGTATTTGAGGCAACCTGAAATTTTAATAGGGTATTATTTATAACTAACTTGTAAGCGACGTGACCTTGTCAAAGTCAATAGTAACGCGGCAAGTAAGAACGCAGACAGCTGCCGATAAACGTTCTCTCTTACACTACAGCAGCTTGTCTATAACGCTACTCAGTCGCACCTATACATAATTTTTTAGATCACCTGGCATATGGAAAGTCCCACCAAAATGATCTGTCTTTTTGAGAATCTAATTTTTTAGTTATAAATAATACCCTATTAAAATTTCAAGTTGCCTCAAATACATTTTTTATATTTTTTGCAAAACATTTTTGCACGCTCCTGGCAAGGTTAAAACCCCGACAAAATCGTCTGGCTTATTTTTTTTTAATTCTTTAAACATTCAACTACAACATATAAAAATTGCATATTGCCTCAAATACATTTTTGAAAAAAATATTTTTAAAAATTTAGGGGTTGATTTAGCCCCGCTACTTACCAGCCAGGTCTGCAGTTCCTTGTTAAGGTTTAATAGGAGAAGTATATGACAAGTTTTCAGCTTGCCTCAAATACCTACCCAAAAATTGGTGCCAGCTCTCAGGCTATTATGTTTCTGTACATTTTTTAGATAAATTTCATCCGAAAAACAGTATTACCGAAACGTCGATAAATATTTTAATGGGCCTTTTCAGGGTATGCTCAGCACAAGCGCGTCCGCTATGTAAAAAGGCGGCAATATGAAAGTTGCGGGCACTTTTTATAAACATGGCTGGGTAAACAGCATTATCACCCCTAATATCAGTGAAATTAAATAAAAAATTAATTGATGGTGCTTCATTAGTACATCCTACCATAGAAGCCCACAATTGTGGTCATTTACGACGAGGGTTGAAGTGCCATGGTCGTCCTCAAGGAGGAAATAAAAGCAAACTAGTTAAAAGTTATATTGGTGTGATTTCAATTGCGAATTGTTAATAAAGAAGGGATTCGGTCAGATTTGACAGGTGATTCCTATTATGAGTTTTTTGAGAAATACCTATTTATGTTATAAATACATATAGCCACGTTTATGTACGTAATATGTACAAGATTTTATGTACGATTACATTACAAACAGGTTCCTTATACTTTTGAAATTTTGTTCTGTTAAATTACATAACCCCTGTATTTCAGACTTGCTGTTGTCAGTGTCAGACGATAATACCAATAATACTGCAACGAAAAAATATATTAAAAATGTGGGTATGACCAAATCAATAACCTCTAATTGCGTTATAAATATTTAAAAAAAAACCATTCAAATTAATAATTGGGTACGCGTAATGTTGTAATTAAGAGGTAAAAAAAATATTTCTAACGTAGTTTTGGAAATCACGATAAGTGTAAAAGACTTATTTTATTTTACTAGTACATAAAGAGCCACTTTACGGCCGCTAAACTGTATAAGGAACAACTGTTTATAAAAGCCTCGTTTACATCGGGTGGACCAAATTTTTAGTTTGAGGTCTAAATGACGTCAAGAGTACTTTTTTTCTAGTGTAAACACATGAGTATTGAAATTTGGTCCGTTCCAACTAGGGTCGATCAAATATAATTTTCATCGGTTGACCAAAGTGACAGTTTTGATCGTTGATAATTCGCGTTTTGCAAGGAAATTGTCGAATTCTGGTCAACCTACAAAATATTTTTGTTGGTTTTACGTTTTGAAGTCCTGTAAGTATTCTTCTGCAACTTTTTTTATAATTAATTTAACAATATATGTATTTTAAAGAAAAAACAAGGTTAGGTTCTGATCACAAATTAAATTAAATTATTAAATTAATTTAATAAATTATTGGATTAAATTGACCCACAAATTAGGTGGAGTAAACACTTGTGTACTACATACTTTTTTTACATTCTAGTCCTAAAATACACCTTTCATAAGAGCGCTTACGTAAAAAAAAGTGTAAAATAGTGTACACTATTTCTGAATAACAAACATACATATTAACTACAAAATAAAGATGTTTTGATGGCAGATGAACGCAAAATTTATTGTTTTTTTTTTAAATTTGTATTTATTCTCGGTTTAACCAGTTCGTCTCAAAATCAAGTTTGGCTGGTAGTAGCACACTTAACAGAGATTCATATTGACACAAATTTTAATGTTACTACAAACATCATTTTAAATGCCTTAATTAAATATTCCAAAATCTTTACTTACGTTTTCCTTTTGACAATTCAGTTTTCCACAATTTAAATAAGAGTTTAAATTCGATAGGTTCCCTTCCTTCCACTACCCTAGTAACTTTAGTATTACTGGGATACTTTTTCTTTTTTACGAATCCTCTTGCATTTCTTAAAGCTTCATTCTTTTCCTTTTCGCTCACTCGTTTTCCTACCCACACCCAAATACCTTTTATTTCTCGATCAACAATAAAAACGTCCTAGAAATACATCGTCTATAAAATTTATTTCCTTTTGTATGTCTAAAATAGTTTATTTAGAATTTACTAATAAAAAAATTGTCAAAATTATGAAAACTTACAAAATATTACTTAAAAAAGAGTAGTAAATGGTAGGTATTGTCCCTTTACAAAAATAATTTTTCCAAAAACAATTCATCGGTAAAAATCGCAAAAAAAAGAATATCCACCCACTTGACAATTGGGTATTATACATATATTTTTTAAAAAAAGCGAAATGCACATAAATTCCTAGGAATGAGTCCCCTGGACAATTTTATAGTCTCACACGTCCGAATAACAGAGCCAGTACCGAATAATTCAGGTACAAAAACATAAGTAAAGTGCAGAAGTTTAAAGAGACTACGAAACGACTCGTGACGTCACATCGCATATAAATACAGATTTTTTTCGAATCGATTTCGTGTGTTTTCAGTTATGATGTGGTGTATCTCGACATAACTAGTATTTTGTTTTATTTTTCGTGGTTAAATAAAGTGTTCTTTGTTCATTACGGCTAGCAAAAAATTGTCAAGGCTTCCACAAACAATTTACCCTATGTGGATATGTTTATGGTGATGGATTACATTAAAAATGACGAACGTTTTAATGCAGCAGAAATTAGAGGTGCAAAAGCAGCATTTTTAGTATTTATTTTATGTGTCAAATAAAACTAAACATCCATTTACAATAAAACGTACATATTTTTCCATGTCTTTTTCCAACTAAATTAGAAAACCTAGGTATTTTGTTTCTTATACCTCAATTCTAACTTACATTATAGTGGTCCTTACAATAGAAACATTAACTTTTTGATTCTGGCATACTACGTCTTGCTGCTGTAAACCATCGTTTCTGACGCTCATAATCCCCCCCCTCCCCTAGGCACACGTACAAAAATTTTGTTTGTTGTACTAACAGATCTGCTCGTGCCAAGAGGCACAAAATACCAATTATTCTGTAATTTGTACATATTAAAATTCAAACAGCTGTGAATGTTTCTTGATTATAACTGCAACCTAATTTTTTGACTGTAGCCTCGTAAATAACGCCGTGATAAAAATTAATATTTTAAAGCTTTACTTTTTAAAGCCTTACTGTTTATATGCGCTGTGACGTCAGACGGCAATTACCTTCGAAAAGCTTGTTTTGGCGCCAATTGTTGGCGTTTGAATTTTAAACGACAGTTTTAAAATTTTTAACTCATTATATCTTTTCGCAGCATGAAAACATGCGGATATTGCATTTCTAATAACTACCTCTGAACTACCCCCATTAACGTCTATTGTCATCCGAATGGGACCTACAGTTTAACGTGGGTTTTTCAAATTTTCCCCCTTTTTCATTGAATTTAGTGAATTCATTCTACATTAAAGTTCTTAGGTAATACAAACAACTTTATTTAAATACAATAAAATATCAGTAAATTAATTACAGATATAAAATATATTTTAAAAATGAAAAAAGACACTTGGACGTAATTTTGATATTTATTAGTTTTGGTAATAAAATTAATGTTTAATGGTTGGTTCTATTTTTTGTTATTCATAAAAACATTCGTTAATGCATATTTTTCCTACATAAAAAAAATAAAGACATTTTCGGTAATGTATATTTGCTAAATGCCTTACGTTGCGCCATGGTTAGTTATTATTACTATAAAATTTTATATTGGTAAAGTTTCTCTTTAGAAAATTGTTTTAAACAAAGTAAACATGTTTGCTGAACTTTTTAGGATTTTTTTAAATAAGAAATCTTCATTTTTGTGGCCATGCATATATAGATTGTATCAGTAAACTGATTACAATTTTTATTGCAGTTCTGAGAAAACGAATCTAGAGCTATTGCTATTCAGTGATGGTTGCCAATTTACAAAATGTTTGTTGTGTTTTATTTTTAACGAATAACATTATTTTAAACTTTATCTTGTTTCCCTCCTTAATATTTTTAAACTTTTTTTTGGAAAAATTTATTTTTACTTACATCGGAACAAAGATCACTTTGACAAAGTGGACTGCTCTTAACTTCTGCCACCCTATATTTTCCATTATTCTCGGAACATTTGTAAAGTCTTAAATTATTTTTTGAATTTCCTATTTCTTCATTTTTATTCACATTATCAGGTAAGACAACTCGTTTTTCTAATGGTAAGTATTTACTGAACTGCTTTAGCATTTCACTGTCAATTGTTTTTTCGTAGCCATCGTCAACAAATACAATATTGGGTGTTTTATGTTGTTCTTTCATATCTTGAGAAATCTAAAAAAAAACTTAAAGTCATAAGCGGTTTTTTTTTTAAATAATCTACTATATTTTTCCTAATTTTTTGGATTAAAAAAAAATAATGTTTTGTTCTTAAATATTATCTTTCATGTAAGATCATTTGCAACTATTTAAGAATTTTATAGTATGAATTTATTGATTCAAATTCTAAACTCAACCCATTAAGTACTTTTAGTGCAGCCTATTAGTTCTTTTCTGTTTTGCAGTTTTTTATCATTAGAATAATTCACTGACTCTTAAATGAAGCTCAAGAAAAGGGTACATTAATTCTAAGGTTTTTAGATATAAATCCATTCGGTCAATGTGGTCTAAATTCTAGGTATCAAATCATGTTATTATTACATTTTACAGTACTTTTAAGACAGTACTTTTCCACGATACTTTAAAGGCGATAGGGGACTTTAGGAGGGTCATTATTAAATCGACTTTCGAATGGTTCATTTGATGACATTGACGACTTAATAGTTAGCATTGTTATGTTGCATTGATATTACCATAAGAACGTCTGTTAATCTGATTGCTATAAAAAGGTGTAAAGCGAAGATCCATGTTTTTATACCAGGTGTTGCGAACCACTATGATTAAGAATATATAATATAATGAAAAAGTATAATTACAATTAATATTTATATGGCTATATTTTTGTCAGCAAAAGTTCATTGAGGTAGACATTTAAAAAAATGGAAAGAAAATATGAAATTTGGTATTCAGCAATTAAAAACAAAACAAGACAAAGTTAAATTAGGGAGAATAACGATAAACTCGTTTATTAAAAAAAAATGAATTAAAAATTTGTAGTATACATTTTTCTTGGCCTGGTCTAGAGTAGTTTGGAAGTAACCCGTCGGGCGATAAAATTCTGCAATTAGATTGTTAAATACATTAATCTATCATACCAAAAAATTTTCTCCAAGAGATGTAACCTGGAGTTTCCAAAATAGAAAATGTTGATGATTTTTAATTGTTTAAATTAAAACTTCTTTAATTCTAAAAATGTGAAAAAAAGTTTTATAGCTTAAAAGTTGTAGTTCGTGATATTAGCTATAACTTTTGTTAAAAAATTTGTTTAATATCTAAACTTTTAACAAAATTACAACCAATTTTCAAAAAAGTAATTTTTGAGTACTGCGCATGCGCAATGTCTTGAATTTCCATCGCCGACTGTTTGATTAATAATATCAGATAGAAATTTGTTACAGAAAAATATGAAATCCAGATAATTTATAAATGAAAGCCTTAATTTTCAGATAGCAACAGTTTTATAAAGATTTGATTTTTTTTTCTCAGCTAAAATTCACTTTGTAATATTGCTTTTTATTTTGGCGTAATATGTACAAATTTTTGCTCATAATTATTGTAATAATTATTAAAACTCATATTTTTTTGCAGATTTATTTTTCAATACCTACTTTTTGATATTATTTAAATCAAACTGGTTTTTTTTACATATGGAAAAAATTATCGATCTTTTTATTTTGGCTTTTTTTGCACTTCGATTAAACGTAAAATTTTTAATTTTAAATTCTGTATAGTTTTATTAATAATTGTTATATCTCTATAAAAATTTAACTTCAAGTACTTTAAAGTGTATACTTTTAAATTGTTCTTTTGTTTTATATATGTATATTATCAAATTTAAATAGTGCACTATTTTTACGCAAAGGTAAGAAAATGTGACTTATTAAAAGAAATGTAAATAGTTTTTTTTTCAACCAAGCACGCTAGAGTAGGTTTTTTACATCCGTAATGCGCACAGTGGGGTATTTGGTATTAACTGTTGATCGAAATTATCTTTTAATTAAATATCTATTTAAAAAAATTAAATTAAAAGCGAAAAACACAATCGATAACAATTTATTATTTTAACAGTAATACAATACATACTATAACATAAATATTAAAGGCTATACAGTAATCCCATAGTAAACTAAAAAAAAACATATTAAAAATATGTACCTATGAATATTCATTAGTCAGAGTCTGAGCAAGTTTCTTCCTATTCTGAATTAATGAGACTATCTAAATGATGTGAATTTGCTGGTTCCTTCGGAGATTTTAGTAAGTTTTAAAGTGGCCCTATCTGTATTGCTAATAATAAGGAAGTCCATCTGTGGTTCCTCAGTAACACAAATTCGTCGAAAACTTATATCGTTTCGGTCAAGAAATGCCTTTTTTAGCTTATCCAATATGCCCCAAAATAATGTTACTAGACAATCTTTGTAAATTTATTCACAATTGACTCTATTCCAAAATTTCATTTACCTCCATAATAAATAAATATATAAAAACTTTTTTTAAATAAAAGTTGTAGCTTAAGATCTTAGGTACAACTTTTATTGGAAACTTTTTTTTTGTATTTTTATTTTTCAAAAAGTTATATGAAAATAATAAAAGTTCAGGTAAATACAGGTGTGCACAGGTAACCACAGGTGAATATCCGTGAAGAAATTTGTTTGTATTGATAGCTCTACCACGCTCTACTGTTAAAATATCTAAATCCAAAATTTCAATTCCCAACGGGTAAATTCTAGATTTTAAGCAAATTCTATGTATATTGACTGGGCTATATATCATAATTCAACAGCAAAAGATTTGTTTATGACGTAATAAGGTCTAGCTTATTTATGGTCATAAACAATGACATTGAAATATTTTTTTAACTATCGAAATAATGAACGATATTAAGAAAGAGCATCATTATAAAATGACCTTCGCAAAATGCGAAATATTTAAAATTACCTAATCCAGCCAATCATAAGGGAAGAGATGTTTTGGGATTAAATAGACATGGTGGTTGGAAGACTGTGGTTAAATTACGTCGAGGTCTCTGCAGAAGAAAATAGATCTTGTGGGGAAAATTCACATGAAGATAATGCATTATTTACTTGCTGTTCCCTAAACAGTAAGACATAACTGACCTAGCTATCAGTAAACACGGCTTTTGTGCAATGCAACAAAATACTTACTTTTGTAACATGACGTTTTTCTTCTGCATTGGCGGCTCTTCCAATCCAGACAAAAATGGTTTGCGACGTTTGGAAAATAAATACGTTCGAACTACGAAAATGTTCCCATGACAAATTGTCCATCTCAATAAGGGCTGGGATGCTTTTTCCTGTTACTCGATATAACGTTGGATGTTCTTTGTTGCCATTTTGAACATATCCGGCTTTAAGTATTCTACAACAGAAAATACCTGCATATTGAACAACTACTTCTTGTTACATTTTGTAATTTAACTACCCTATATACAATAGGGTGTTTTTTTACGACTTTTTTTTCAATCCCAACACAAAATTTAATTGGAGGTGTGTAAAAAAAATTCCCTGAAAATTTGAACCCTTAATATTAACTTTAAGTACTTTCCCAGAGCGTGAAAAGATTTCCCCTTTAAAATACACGTAAATTTTGACTATTATTTTTTTTTAATATTTATATTTCAGTCCCATTTAACGCTATCATATTGGTCCAAAGTGCAATTTACTTAAAATTAAATGCTCTACAAAGTACCTATTGCGCGGATTTTTATCAAATTTTGCAATTTTTTTCAAGTTATTTCATGAATGGCTAAACTTATAAAAATTCAAATGACAAATTTGTAGAAAATTTAATTTTCCACAAAAAAAGTCCTTTGAAGCGAATCGCTTATATTGATATTTCTAGAGATATAGAGAAATGACTTTTAGTTTAATAACGGAGTTTATAAAAATTTAAATTGATATTTTTCAAAAAAATCATTTTAATAAAAAGTCAGTGCTCTATATCTCAAGAAATATTAATATTACCGATTTGCTTCAAAAAACTTTTTTGTAGAAAATTAAATTTTCTACAATTTTGTTATTTGAATTTTTTTGATAAATTGAGCCATTTATGAAATAACTTGAAAAAATGGCAAAATTCGATAAATATCTGATTTAGTGACCGGTACAATCGTACCGTTGCACATTACAGCTACGGCGCAATAGGTACTTTTGTAGAGCATTTAATTGTGAGTAAAGGTTGGTTCAAACAGAAGTTTAATTTAATTTAGCATTTAATTTTACCTATTTAAAAAGTTAAATCACGGTTTCATATGGAGTCGTTCATACAAATGACAATTTAAAATTTAATTTAAAAGTTGGCCAACTTTTATCTTTCAGAATAAAATTAAATTAAATGATCGGTAATGCCCATGCTTGAGAAATCAGCTGGCAATTGACACCAAATTTTTTGATTTTTAAAGTATTTTCAATTGACAGCACAAATAATAATCAGCTGGTTGTTTACGTGTTTTTTATTTTTATATTTTATAAACAAAAAAAACTTCTCCAACGGTTTTCCTCAACAGACTAAAAAGTTAGGTTGTGAATTTTGATTGACATAAAAATAAAATGATCATAAACCATAAATTTGGCTAAATTAAAATTAAATTAAATTTCTGTTTAAACCCACCTTATATCCCACTTTGGACCAATTTAATAGCGTTAAATGCGGCTGCGATATAGATATTTTATAAAATAAGGAAAATTTACATGTATTTTAAATAAGAAATCTTTTTACGCTCTGGAAAAGTACTTAGAATTAATCTTAAGGGCTCAAATTTTTCCAAATATAGTTATATTAAAAACGAAACAATACTTTTTTTAATATTTTAGACTGACTATCCGTCCTTAAAAAAAAACAAGAAATTTAAAAGTAGTTTTTAAAGGTAGCATCAAAGATAATACTACTACGGATAGATGGTTCATTTAAATGGGGCGCTCTGAATCAGTTCGGAGATATCAATGCTTCCGTAAATGCGAATAAAATTAAGTCGGTAACCCCTGCCCCAGCGAAACGAGGTACGAAACCATGTGCGACATTGCCAATGTCTGTCGCTTGTACCTTATTCGGAATACGAAGTAGCGAAAGCGGGCGGCTAAACGGGTTGTGTATTTTCTAGTCGCGTTTCATCACGCCAATAGTAAAGGCCTGCCGGCAACACTGTTTAACTTTCGTTCAAGGATAGCGCGAAAATCTATCGATGGACATCGACTCGCGTTAGCCAAAGTCCATTAGGGGTATCAAAAATATAGCATTGAATGGTTTATCTTATCCGTAGTAGTATTATCTTTGGTAGCATATAATTCTAAAGATACAAGTCGTTTGATATTTCATTTGTCCCAAGCTCACAAATAAATCGGGGCATTTAACATTATAGCTTTATTAATTCTTTCATTTTTTAAGAAGGTTAATATCTACTTTTGGAAATTAATTAAATCTTTACTTGCAATGATCGTCCACAGTCTATAAAAAAAGGGGGATTCGGAAATAGTAATGCCGTGAAATGCATTACTTGCATGTTTCTGGACTTGGACAACGTTGGCAATACTGGGGCAAATAGATTAAACATCTAAAAACCTGGTATCCACGGTACCTAGTACAAAGGTTTCATAAAAGCCTTCGTGGGACAAAAATTAAATTTGCTTTATCAAGAGTGTAGTTGTAAAAGGTTTACCTCTATTTTGTTTTGCAATTTAGACACAAATGTTCTGGAATTTTTTTCTTTAGTACAAACTAAACTGCGGAGTTGATAACAAGGTATCTGAGAATAATTTTATAATAAAAAAGGGCCTCTTAAATAAGACCAATATTATAAAAAATTAAAAAAATATTATTAATAGAGTAATTATCTTTTAAACCTTTAGTACAAAGACAAAAATACTTTATTTGTCAATTTTTTTCTTTAATCTGCACAATAATTAAAATTAAATAATATTCCAGAAAACGAAGCTAAAAAAGTGCAGAACCTCACTTAAATGCATAGATTTGCATGAAAATTTGGGATTTAACTTGACCTACCCTCCTGGATAAAAAATTTCCTTTATTGCTAAAAGCTATAAAACTATACATTAAGCTTTAGTTGAGGAAAATTTGACTTTAATAAGCTGAAAAAGAAATATTTTGTTTCTTCGAAATATTATTTAAAATATTTCAGCCCTTAAAAATTAACCCCTATTATGATTTTTAAAAAAATTATTTACCCAAAAAAATTATTGTACTATCACAGTGTTTTGCATGAAAATTTGCGATTAGGCTTAACTTAAACTCTTTTTTAGAATCTGCATTATGCTGAAGGTTGCTTTTTATTTTTTAGGGGTTTCAACTTCCCCTTATTGCAAAAACCTTTAAAACTTTAATATTAAAGCTTAAGTCAGATAAAATTAGTATAATAAAGTAAAATAGTATAGAGTATTTTTTTCTTTAAAATATTATTTAATATATTTCAACCCTTGAAAATAAACCCTTATCATGATTGAATAAAAAAAATGTTTATCCTAGAAAAATTAACATATTGTCACAGAGTTGTAATTAAAAAATGTGACTGGTAAAAAGTATTACTTATTTAATTTTGTAATTATTAAATCCTTAAAAATACACTCCCTACAATATTACAATGCAAAAATAGTACAAAACCGCGGATTTTTCAAAAAATGCATCGAATCGCTTATAGCATGCCCCAAAAAATTGTTTTTTTTAAACATAACTTCTTCATTTTTTGTGATTAAAAATTGTTGGTTTTTTCAAGAGGTTTAAGGTTCTATATATTAAAACTGTTTAAACCCTTACTTTTTTAAAGGGATGAGTTTAAAGAGCTAAAACGGGGTAGTGCTTGTCTCTACAAACGCATTTTAAACATTTATATCTCATTTAAATCATACAATAATTTAAAAAAAGCAAAATATTTGTAATTAAAAAGCTACAATTTGATACCTTAGTAATTTTTACGTATCTCCTTTTGTTTTCGAGTTATTTTCACGAAAAGGTCATTTTTTATTAAAATTCTGAAATTTGATTTTCACTTTCAGCTCCATTTTTTTTTCAAAACTAAACAATTTAAATTGGTTAAAATTTTAGAGTGTATTTATGATACAAAGATAAAAAGAATCAAAAAAATGCTACGAATCATTTTAATAAGGATGCTAATTAGAAGGTTGTTTTCAAAGATTTTTCATTAAAAAAAAATTGATCTAGTCGTATTTTAATCATAACTCACTCAACTTTTATGATACATATTTTTTTTTTCATTTTTTCATCATTTTAATAAGGATGCTAATTAGAAGGTTGTTTTCAAAGATTTTTCATTAAAAAAAATTGATCTAGTCGTATTTTAATCATAACTCACTCAGCTTTTATGATACATATCTTTTTTTTTTTTGAAGGAAGGTCTTTGCAAATGCTTTAAAAAAAGTATTATTAGTTTTTCTCGAAAAATACGTAGATTTTGCGTTATTTGCCTTTGAAACTCTGAAATTTTAAGTTTGATGAATAACAGCTAACCTTTATCAAACCACAACTTAGTCCCACAGCAATTACAAATAAATCGTTCTATTCGTTTTTTTAAAGCTACAATTTTGTTATTTACAGTTTTTTTTATTAAATGCATACTTATCGAGTTATTTCCAAAAAACCGATTAAAAACGTTGATTTTATCGACGAAAAACTCCGACTTTCGATAGCGAATAACTCGAAAAATATGCATTTTACAAAAAAAAAATGCTTGGAATATTTTTTGATTAGAAATCATTTTTCTATCGATTCTGTGGTCAAAATATAAAGAAAAATTTCCAACCCCGAGATGGTTTGGCAACCACCCCTAAGGAAAAGGCGCCCTTTGGCATGATATAGATTTTGATCCCTGGACTATTTCCTACCTGCTGTCAAAATTTCAAGTCATTCTATGCATTTTGAAAAAATTGCTTGGCAAAATGGTTCGCTTCTTGGACTATAATTATTTTTGGTGGCTACCATATGCATGCAAGATATAAATACTTTTAGTGGCATTCAGTTTTATACTTTTTATATCACAGTACTTACCTGTATCCATTTTTAAAATAACTAATAAACCTAGTGCTCTCATTGCCTTGTGTTTCTCTATGTTGTATTGAGTAACCCCCTAAAAGATTGTCCAGTTCTACAGTTTTGTAAGCAGCTACTCCCGATTTTTCTGGAGTTGTGTTGCTGCCGAGCCAGAAGTGTATGTGATGTTCTATGTCTTTTCCTTTAAGGTCCCTTGTCTAAAAAATGTGGTGCCTTATAGATATTTGTTTATAAAAATCTGCCACCTTATTTAGCAAGTATCTATATTGAAGTGAAACGAAGTTGGGAATAATGCAAGCAAAAACAAATAAATTACATTTATCCCACTGGTAAAAAAGGATAGTTCTTATTTATTTTATTTTTTTACATCATTTTAAATTTAGTTTAATTGCAGTATAGACAACTAAAATATTGATAATTTATCTTAATATAAGAAATTCAAAAGTTTTTATAGATAAGTATATTTTTAACAAAAATCCTAGCTTTTTTATTATATTTAGAACATTTAATTTATATAACAACTTTAAGTATTTCTAACACTAACTTTTAAAGTTTTTTACATTGAATTTACTTGCAAAAATATTACAATGAAAATTTATCATTTTTGTATTTTTTAAAATACTAAAAAATAACATTTATAAACAATCAAGACATCAAATTTTGGCGAATACCGGTTTATAAAGGTGTTAGGACGTCATATCTACGTCTTACTTTTACCAGTACACCGCTAACCCTCAGGGAGGTGTTAAAGACGGTCAGTATTTACGTTTCTTTGGTTCCGTATTACCGCTATTTGGATGCAGATTTTTATAATTTATTAGTTTTGCTAAATGGATTTAATTGCAAATTGATTGCAGATTTTTTAAGTCATAAAGAAAAGATAAACTTGTCACAGTTGACTTGGAAACAGTTAATATCCTATTTTTCGATTTTTTACGTCCAAAGACCTACATTGATTAAACTTTAAAAAGTGTATTAAACGATTAGTATAAAGTCATTAAACTCAGAAACCGTTTCGTTTTTGCGAGGATAGGCGGGGTTAAACACGGTTAGATATGGTGAGGGGAAAGAACTTTATGAACCAGTAGTGAAAAACGGTAAGTCGCGAAAAAATCCTTCTGGATCCTATTTAACGTTCTGGTAGTATATCTGGTTATATACATAAACTTTCATACTGAGTGTGTTATAGCACACCATATTTAAGTTAATAACGGTATTTATTAAACAGCTAATAGTCTTACAAAATATTATTTTATTATTACCAATAGGATAAATATGAAATAAAAAGATGCTCTTAAAGTTTATTTTGACGATAATTATTTTTAAATTTGTATAACTGCATATAAAAAAAATACAAATAAATGCTCCATTTATTGGGCATCGTATGTTAACACTAAGATTAGTTTAAGTTCCAAGCCTTCGAGTCAGGGGGGATCACAGAGTTAAGATCCAGTCAGGATAGGCTCCAATTCGATTACAGTAATAAATCTAATTTAAAAAAAAAGTAAATGAATTATTTATTTACTATTTTCAATATTTTTTATTGTATTACGTTAAAATAATTTTAATCAAATAACAAAATCAATTTTTTTTATCTTCTCGTGAAACGAATTATAAGTTTCTCCACTTGAATGTGTATGTTTTTGTAAACATGGAGAAGTGTCAGCCCAGTCAGGCCGTGAAGACGTCAATGAAGAGATATTGACGCCCTCAGCCAATTTTTGAGTTTTCTGAGAGTAGAAAAAGATGTCTTTGCCGTTGCTACACTAACTGGTAGTGTAGCGAAAACACATAGACATTTTTGATTACCAATTACCAATGCAACTATTTTATTAAATTTATCAATGAGATTGGAAAAATTTTCAGTAGTCGACCTATACCCAGCCCAGGTGGGAGTGTTATGACCCCAATAACCCCCGCCCTGGATCCGCCCTTGCTTATAAACTACTTAAAAACCCACAAAATAAAAATTAAATATAATATAAAAAATATGTAACTATGAACTACAAATAGGAAAAGTTTTACCACAGTTACCAGTTAACAATAAGTCAAATCATCGTCACCACAATACGCAAAAGGAAAATCAAAATAAGTCAGTAGTTTCCAACTTAAAAAAAAATTGTTTGTAATAATACCATGAAAAAATAAATTTGATCACATTAACTAGTACCGTGCCTTACTGTTCGATTGATTTGCCCCTATGGATTTCTGGTTAATATTAATACAAATCTATGCAAGAATTTTAGGTTAGTGTTAGAAAGTATTTTAAAAAACGAAATACACCTTTGGGAGTTCTTAAAAAACACCAAAAATTATAATTTGTACAACTATTTTCCCTTAAAACACTCTGTATGTTTGTATATGTACCTTCGATTATATCGACACTAATATATTATAGCTTAGTAATTTCATGTGCTGACAAGTATAAGTACCAGTCCGTTAGGTTTATTACAATACCACAGTACAGACGACAAACTTACCACAGAATCAATTCCAGATGACTGATCATGTTGCGAAGCAGCATAAATTATGTAAGATTCCGTATCGTAAAATGTTCCATACTGATCTCTCGTGAGTGCAGTAACGTTCATATTCTGTAATTTAAAAATCACAATTACCGCATTGTTTCTATTCTTTATACTATATACAGGTTCAATGTTCCGGAAACTGACTTATCCCACTTTACTATTTAATAAAATAATATAAACCTAAAATAAATAATACCTATGCAAATATTTGTATAGCTGGATCAGTATTAGAATGAAAATTTGGTGCTCTTTGAAAAGAAAAAAAAAGACATAAAAAGTAGCTAAAAAGGTTTGATTTTTACTGGCGGCCGCCTTTGCTTTTTATAATGTGCCGCTTCCCGCACGTGTTTGTAGAAATAGTAAAAAGCAAAGGCGGCCGCCAGTAAAAATTAAAACTTATTAGCTACTTTTTATGTTTTTTTCAAAGAGCACAAAATTTTTATTCTAATATTGATCCAACTATACCTAGATAATTTTTTTGAGACGCCGACGTCCTCAATATTTAAAGGACATCATATGCAACCAATACTTGCCCTTGCGCTTTTCTAGTATTGCTTTAATTTTTATACAGTCAAAGCTCCTTCTTCGCGCTTCCTTTATTTGCGTTTTCACTATTCGCGGATTTAAAAAATGCTACCCAATTCCTATATTTCCTGCTAAAAATTTCTATATTCGCGGATCTAATCGGTACATACACATTGGTAAAAAGGATTCCAATATGTACGTAATCAACCGAATATTCTTTGTAAACGCGTCGTCAAATGGACTTATATTCGAAATTGCAAATAGAATAGGACGAGATGGGTTCGAACAGATAGAATCAAGTGATATTTAGAAGTTGCTGAAATCGCAAGATGAAAATCTGACTGAAACCTACTTGGAGAAAATGTTAAATTCAACGCCCGTTGAAGAAGAGGCTTCAATAAGCAAGGAAACGTGTCATTTAATTTGAAAAATCTTAATGATGGTTTAAGAATGGCAAATGAGCTTTGTAATTTCTTCATAAAAATTGATCCATTTATGGAACGAAGTCTTATTTTTAAGAGGCAAATTGCTAATGCCACTGCTAAAGATCAGTCTGAATTGAACGAGCTTTAAAAACTACCAAGCAAGAAAATATCACATTTTTTTAAACCATTGCGTAAGCCTGAAGATAATAATTAATCAATATGGTCAAAAACTTTAAATAAATTAATTTTTTTACATTTTACTTGTTTTTTATTTTAAGTCGGGCAGGCAATAACATGTTTGTAGCAAATTTTTCAATTGTAATCATGACCGAATTTACGCAGGCGGCTTTATGGCTACAGCCGATAGCCTTTAAAATTTAAAACGTTCTGACAAAATAATAGTATTTTGATGAATTGCAGGAAGCTGTTTTCAGGTTCGGTAAATTACTGTTCTAAAATCGTCCGGCGCTTGCGCAGTTGAAAATTGCCTGTTCGGGTTTTAAAGAACTGTTCTCGGACTTTTTAATTCTGAATTCGCGTTTTCTAGGACTACATTGGGACAGATCTAGAACCGTCTGTATCGGTGGATTATGATTGCATTCGAGATTTTCAAATGTCTGATAATCCTAGAACTGTCAGAGAACGATTCAAAGTATTGAGCTACCGCGCATACAGTTCTGGGCCGTTCTCGGATAGTTCAAGAATCGTTCGTAAAACGAAACCCGAAAAAAGCTGGAGAATCTTGTTTACTGACAACAGAAAGGTTGCCGGTTTTCTGGTTTCAAAAAAAAATATATATATAGCCTTGAGGACAAGCGAATTTTAGGTGGGCTGACTAAAGTGACCACTAAAAAAATGTGTGGGCTGTTTAAGGCAGAGCTATTAAAAAAAGATAAAAATGTGTTAGTAAATATGAAAGGTTTGTAAGTTAGGTACAAAAAATTGTTCATCGCATTCTTGATTAGCACAAATTGCTTTAAATATCTCTTTTTTAATTTTTTTTCTGTTTCATCAGTAATAAAATAATAACCCAATTTGTTTTTATTTAAATCATATAATGGGTGCTAATAAAATAATTTCCAGTGACGAAAAGGAAAAATTATAATTTATGAAAACATGATGTCGCAAAAATAACAATTTCTTAAACGTTTATATATATTTTTTTAAATTTCGTAAATAAGCCTAAACCTAAATTGAAAACATTTTGTTCAATGAGTTTTTTTTCTATATTTTCACCTTAATTTTTTTTGACCTTTTATATCACATTTTTCTAATTTGCCAGCTTGCAGTAGTCACTTTCAAAATGTTTTTTTAAGTTACTTGATATGCACAACCGATTATCGGATTTTTTTGTAAACAACTCAATAACAAAAAAAATCCATTTGTTTCAAACTTTTTTTACCATTCTGTATATTCGTGAAGTAACAATTAAATTTATTTTTGATCGTTAATAAATATTGGATTTGCACCTTTTTTAGTCATAACCATACCACGCCGGAATTTCTTAGAAAAAACACCAAAAAATATCTAAAATGTGTTTAATTTAATTTTTGTAACGAACTTTGGTTGCTTGGAATTACTTTTATAAAAATAATGTACTTTCAATTTAGAAAATAACTAAGAGTTATTTTTTTTAATTCGTTTCTGTTTTTAAAATATAGTTGCTTTTCTAGAATTGAACCTTAGTATATACAGTGAAATAACCCTAACAAATTTAAATAAGTTAATATATAGAAGAAAACATTGTTTAATAATTACACATTTTTCACTTACTTCAATTTTCCATATAAGGAAGTACGCATAATTTTTGTTGATTTTTTTAAAAGCCACATCAATATTTCCATTAGTCCCGTTGATAATGCCATCATCCTGCAACATAATATTTAAGAATTAGTAATTAAGAATTAACAGTTATAACCTACTGCTTAAAGTAGTATTAATAAAACCATGTACATTGTGTATGTGCAATTTTTTACATATTAAACTTCGAAACATCAACTTAGAAGATACTAATTAAAATATGTAGTGAAGGTTACCGATTTTATTACAAATTTTTTGCTAAATACCTTATTATTTTAACAAAACCTACACTGATTTAGAAATATGATTAAGATTAAAGATTAATTAATAAAAAAAGAAAATTCCCAGTTTGGTAAAGGCAAAACACGATCTTTTAACATGAAACCAAATCACTTGTTTTCAAAATAAATGCAAGATTTATTAAATAGGGTATTTTTAGTATTTTGTATATTTTAAAGTAAAAACAAATTCTTATAGGATTATTTTTACAAATGAAAGTTTTATGCGTAGCAGTGGTAACAGATTTTTTTTACAAACGATCCAGCGCATGACATTAAGAAAAAAACTAAAATATTCAATTTCTTAAGTCATTCTCTAAGCCTGATTTGGAAAACAGAACCTTAAATAAATATTAGATTGGGGCGCCAAAAACCTTGTTAGGTAAAATGCCACGAAAACACGATCATGTCGCCAAAAAGTTTGCCAATGCCCATCTTTTACTTATGATCGGCCAAGTTCTTCAAAACAATTAACCTTTTGGGCGTTTTTTTATTGAGAATAATCATTGGCATAAAGACTTTATACAGGGTGTCCCAAAAGTAATGGGACACAGATCAACAGCAGATTTCTTAGGGAAATAATGCAATTAAGGTAAACTTGCCCTATCCCAAAGTTGGTAATAACAAAGATAGGGTGTCAAACTTTTAATTTTGTTGGTCGTTTTTTCGTAATAATTTCTTAACTAAATTACATAGCGGTACGAAATTGGGGATTTGGGGTTCTTTAAGGCGAAATTTAAATTTATCCATACTTTTAATTTTATGGGGCGCAGCTAAGCCTACCCCACTTGTTTAAAAATGGCATAACTTTCTTTAAAAACTTAGTTAATTGACCTTTTATATTAAAAAAGAAGTAACTATAGTTCCCGTTGCGCCTTTTTGATGATCTAGCGAATATGCACTAGGGATCTGTCTCTTTTTTTGTAGGTACTTTTATAACCTGCCTCAATGGCAAATACAATTCCTTCTTTAGCAGCTTTTCATAAAGCAGCACGGAATGCCACTTTTATGCATCCTTTACTGGTCATCCGGGAGGTCCTGCCCCCGTTCGTGCTTTCTTCTTGGGGCCTAGACTGTGGAACCTGCTTTCTCTCGAGACTTTTCCTGCCTTCAAACCTCCAAATATTTTAAGTCCTGTTAAATTTTAAAATACCTCTTACTTTAGTTAGGAAACTTACGTACGTTAGTACTAAAGCTTTTAGTTTTGTGTCTATGTGTTTTACTCGTATAAAAAAATATAAAAAAATATACATTTTTTGTAATTACTAACCCTAAAATATTAGAGATAATATGAGTACTTCCTAGTTACCGATAAATAAAGTATTATCCTTTCATTTCGTTGTTTTATATTCCATGTTTCATATTTTTATTCATTTTAACCAATTTTTCTTATAATAATATTTTATATTAAATTTGTTTAACTGTTTTTATTTTTACTTTTATTACGTTAGTATACTAACAGTTTTTTTATACTAATTGATGTTAGTTCGTTAACTTGATTTTTGCAATTCTAATTAGGTACGAAATCTAACTGATAGTTATGATAATAGAACACCAGGCAGTGGCGTAAGATATTAAAAAACTATCCCTTTTATAAACATATATGTTTACTAATGTGGATATATTTATATGTAGGTGGTATATAATATTTATTTGTCTGTCCACGTGATTCTGAAGTTATGGCTTGAGCTAAAATCATGAAATTTGGCACAGTGGTAGTCTTTAGCAATGGCTAGTGCCCGTTTTTTTAATTTCGCCCCGGGACAAAATAGGAGCAAAAGTGTTTTTTACCGTTAGCCGAGGAAAGGCGTCTTACAGAGACAGAGGCTCCAATATTGTCTACTCGCCTGGCGGAGACAGGCTTTCATCTGAATGTATTTATAACGTCGAATTGAAAAGTTCGAAAATTAAAAATTAGACTCATTGAATGGTCAGGTTTGATGGCTTTTTTATTGTTGTTTTATAAACGTTGGATTAAAATTTACTTTTTAAAGGATTGTTTAAACACAATATTCTAACTGCCTGACAGACAAAAATATGCAACATGTGATAAAATTACTTTCGTCTCCTCATTCTCCATGCTCATTGGCGATAAAGTAGAATGGGAAAAAATGCTAATATTTTTGACTGTTGGTATTAGATAACTAATATACCAATCTTTTTCTATAACAAAAAAAAAAGGGCTTGTTTTCCCAAATTAGTAATTAATAATATGGTTTTTTTCAGAAAGCTTCCATAAATATAATGTCTACCCCAGGAAAACTAACATAAACCATACCAAAATAATATATTTTTCTGGTTATTCTTACAATTTTCTTTTTCACAATATATGTGATTAACCATCTACAAAAGACATATTAACTTAACAAAATATAATTAGAACAAAAGCATGGGGTTTTCGAATCAAAAAAGGAGTATTAATGTTCAACAGTTGATATGTAAGCAATTTTATTTTGACGTTTATAATATATTTGTGGTGAGAAGAAAGTTATGGACTTTATTTCTTGTGTATTTTTGTTTTTCTTTATTAGAGGTCGAACACTGTTAGAACAAACATAAATCACGGTCTCATATGCAAACTGATATAAAACCGTGCGTATGGGTGTTTTCTAACAGCGTTCCCTCTCTACTATTACGTTCAAATTGTCCTAAAGATCACAAACATGAGTATTATTGGTGCGCAGGATTCTTCGATTTAACAAACATATTTCTCAAATAATGTATTCTATTATGAATAACGTTAACAATTTTTTCCCAGTTCCGCCAACTTTGTCCAAACCAAGACATCCAGTTATTCCATTTCATGCCAACTTTCAGATAAACCCATAGTGCCATCATGGACGTCTTCAAACTTCCTACTACCTCAAAACTACCACCTAAATCGTCTGGGTAATGCCATCTAAAAGGGTCCTACAGTTTAACGTGGATTTTGACCCACCCCCAAAACGACATACGGTGGTCATGGGGGTTTTCACTCACCCTAGTTACTGACCGTGCCCAGCGGTGCAAAGGACTAATATATCTTTTCTGTCTTTTATTTATTAACTGCAAATTTATTGCATTTTCAAAGTTCTTTGAAATAAACAGTTTCGTTTAGCCCATAAAGCATCTTTAAAAAATTAAAGTTTTTAATTTTCATTTAAAGGTTGTTGTTATTTAGAAATAGTGTCAATATTTTACATTTTTTTTTCCGTAAGCGCTCCTATGAAGGTGTATGTTAGGACTGCGTAGGTAGAAAAGTGTAAAATATTTCTGAACTTAAACTGGCCTTAAATAATGGTAGGGAAAATACTAACTACGTTGATATTTCACAAGGGATGTCCTCACCCATTGTCGCAGCAAAATACCCATACTTAAACTCGATTATGTACTATGTCCGTTTGAAAATGAAAATTTTTGCATTTAGACTATAACTATTGGGTAATAAATATATTTCTGACGCCTATGAAGAGTAGGTAATCTTTTCGCCATGTTTCATAGCCATTTATTAATAATAATTGGTACTTAATATCTAATCGTCATATTAGTAAATAAACTGTCTGCACAAACCACATCGTTTGTAACATCATATACGAGTATAACGGTTTTTTATGCGATAACTTATTTCCTGGTATCCTAGTTCCTCAATTAATTTCATTAAACAATTAAATGAAGTTTAATCACTTCTTTACCGTTTTCCATAACTCCATCTAATTAAAATTTAAAATAAAAATGGCATAATTATATTATATATAACTAAACCTCATACAAAAAACTTTAGAGAGGTTTTAAACACTTATTTTATCATCTCTAATTCCGTCGTTCTAGACAGAGCCGTAGCAAAACAACTTTTTTAGAAGGAGGATCTTACTTGAATTTGCCAACTTTTGAAATGTGACTTCACAAGGTTGATTTTTGCAGGAGAGCCGAAGATTAAAAGTTCTCGAAACTAGGGGTACCATAAGTAACAACTATACGATTTATAGCTTTAAAGCAAAAATATAGGTACACAAATTTTGAACACATTAGCCTATTTAGCAGGATTTCTGCTCCAAACAAAAAACTCATTTTCAACCTAGATTTTTCAGGAGAGCCGAAAGACTACAACTATTTTAATTAGGGGTTTGGAAATTTGCAACTTTAATAAATTAAACTTTGAAATAAAAAGAAAAACATTTTGAAAACACCGACGTGTAAAGAAAAAATAAAAACTCATTTTCGACCTCTGTGAAGTTGAGGTTCCTATATTCACATACACAGTCATCTGTGTTATCAGTGAAAAACTGTTTTTTTATTCAGTTTAGTTTATTTAAATTTTGGGTGCATAAAATAAGAACTAAAAATTAAGAAAATGTTGAAAAAAAAATAATGCAAAAAATAGTTTAGTTTTTATATAAATTTTAAAAAAATTCTGCAGAAACTTTGTGCTGGTTTTGGTGATTGTTTTTAATTATACAATAAACAGTATTTTTTGTTTGTTGCAAGTATTATGAGTCAATTGTCTCCTTTTTTAACATTTCATTAACACGGTTACCCCAAAAAGCTACTGAAAATCTTAACACTTTTGTTAAAAGGCTAAGGAGGAGAGTGTAGGGGGCTAAATTGAGAATGTTGCGTTGCGGAATCGAAATTCTGAACTTATGATTGGTTAAATTTAAAACATGCTGTCAAATGTGTCAGCTGGAACTCATAGAGACTCGTTATTTTACGCCCCAGGGTAGCAATTGGCGCGGTTCTTAGTTAAATGATAGTAGGGCTTTTGCTTATCTGACCCTTTTTAATACCCGGGTATCGGGTATTATTTTTTCATATACCCGGGTATACCGGGTACCCGGGTATTTGCATTTTTTGCAGAAAAAGTGACAATTTTGCTATATTCGTATTATATTTTATTTTAAAATAGTGAAGTATGTCAGTAAGTCTCCTTAACTTATAGCACAATCCACACAGTTAAACAGTCTATTTCTCATTAACTAATTAGGAACGAAATGATTTTTTACTCCGATAAATTTTGTTATACAATAGCAAAAATATACCGGAATAAAATTTCTTCACTGGCAGAGTTGAAAATTAAAAATCATACAGTATTGTTTTCATAAACTGATTAAAAACTAAAAATATTTTTTATGGTAAAAACTTTTTTTTATGTTATAAAACAAAAAAAATACTTAATCTTTCTTATAAGAATAAACTTTGAAATAAATTAATTTAACATAAACCAAATAATTCAAATTAAACTTATAAATTTGAGGTAAGGGACTTTTTTTCTTCTTGACAGAAAAGTACTTTCAAGAACACTATTGCGTGCAATGAGCGGTCCAAGAGCCGGTCTCTGCTTTTTGTTACAACATTTCCGACGGTGGAAAAAGCTCTATCACTATCAGTTGATATTGGTTTTACGGATAATAGAACCTTATAAAGCAGCTCTAAATTTTGAGTCCTTTTCTTTGTTACCTCAATTAACTGAAACACAAACAACCCAAAGATAACTTAATTTTTTTATCGTCTTGTGCAACCAAGCGTGAAATAATTTCAGAAATTTTAGTACAAGGTCAAAAAAAATTGTTATTCGTTTGAAACTAGGCTTGAACTTTGTTCAGATTCAGATTAAGAAGACGATGTCGATGGCACTTCTTTTCCGCACGTTAAGTCCTGTTTCCCCAGTCTTATTTTATATAAATTTTAAATGTTTTAATAAAACACATGTTAAAGAGCCTTTATAGGATATTTTTGGACATATTGAACATTGTACTGATTCCTAATTCTGTATTTTTTAAAAATATTTTAATACTTCAGAAACAGGTTTTACTATTTTGCGTAGAGAAGTAAACCACCGTTTAGTTAAATTTTATTGGTTAACCACTGGATATTCTTTTTTAATTAGTATTAATAATATTTAATTCAATTACTCACCGTCCACCGAACAATATTAAAATTGCAATAATAAAAAAAAACTAGAAATAAAACTTTCTAATTAAACTCCAACAAAATAAAAACAAAACACGGCGACATGACCAAACCTAACCCCAAATTTACTGCATTTTTGTAAAAAACTCAACGCTTTTAGAGAGAGAATATAACTTTTTTAGATTTATTTTAATTGTTTGTAGTGCAAATTTGCTAATATTATTTTTAAGGCGCTACTTAGTTATAATTTTCCGAGAATTTTGATGAATTCTTTGCTCAAAGTGGGTACCCGGATACTCGAGTCTAGTAATGATTATAGTACCCGGGTACTAAAAATTTTATATACCCGGGGATACCCGAATCCGGGTACCCGGGTAGAAAACCCTAAATGATAGTGATGTTTAATTTCTGAGTAATTAGGATTATGTGTAGTAGCAAGAAATTGTGTTTGTTTTTTCTGAAAGTTGAGTATAACTATGATGGATCCATCAGTATTCTTTGGCCAATTTTAAATAATTTACCAATTCTTGATTTTTATTAAAAATGGGGGAAGCATCCCCCCTTCCTCCATCTCCATAGATTCTGCTTTGATTCTAGGAATGGATATTTCCATTATTTTAATGTTTTCATTTAAATGTTGGTTTAATATTAAATGCCACAATATTGGTTTTGTAAAACTTTTTGACAGGCGCAAAGTTTTTGGAAAATTCAAAAATTTTCATTTAAAAAGAACTTTTGTAGTGATACTGGTACTAAAATAATAGCATAAATATTGGTTTACAGATGGTAAGTAAACAAGTCATTTGCATAAAATAAATGATTTTCTTTATTCAGAACAACATATTTATTAGAAAGCAGCTGGTTTTTAAATACTTGTAAAAAACATATACATAGCGTTACTTATAGTTTGAATTATTTCGAGAAAAGTAATTAACAAAAATGTTGTTTCCGCAAATAAATTCGTTAACAAACAAGGTTTTTGTTCTTTTCTAATACGGTAACGATTACAATTCGTGTTTATATATAAAACTTTGTGTAAACTTGTCAAATCGTTAAACTATCCGTGAAATTTTTTCATTCATAATGAGATCTACAAGAAAAGTGAACCATGGGTTATTATCATTTCACCCAAGTCAACAACTTCCCACAAAGGAAATAAATTACATTGTTACAATGTAAATGAAATAGGAAAGAACACGTTTAAAAGTATATTTTTGTTTTAAATAACCATTTTTAGTGAACATTTATTTCTATTTACACAGGTTTAAAAATATTTGCTGTTTTAAAAATTATAACCTTAAAAGATTTATAAGACAAACGAACCAGGGGATCGTTTACAAAAAATAGTTTTAACTTATCTTTAAAAAAGCGGCTTTAAGCAAATCTCAAGTCATAAGTTCATTTTGGTAGCTCGATGGTATCAAAATTGAGGTAAAGTCCATTTTAGACCGGTCTAGTACGCATGCGCGAATTTTGTATTCAGTTTTACAGTAAATCTGTAATAGTAATTTATGTTACAAGGCCGGGAAATGGTCTATTAAAGTACAAGTCTACATGTTTACGGACCAGGCGACGGAGGAGCCGAGTCCGGAATTTCTAGACAAGTACTTTAATGTCATTTCACGGCCATGTATCGTACAACGTTTTATTTTATACTGTGATCCAAGATGGGGAAAGGTTTGTGCAGGTTCTTCACTGTCAAAGTAAGTCAACATCTTTGTGCCAATGGTAAATCGAATGTAGTCCCTGTAAATATTTCAAAAATTCAAACTGCTGTACCTGTCAGTTTATAAGTAATTTTATTGTACTGTTGTAATAAATTTTCAAAATAACCCTGTGTTACTAAAACTAATTCAGTTTCAGTCCGGTAGTTAACCGTCGTAGTAAGGCCCGAACTTCCCGCTTTTCGTTCCTTTATCCTAGAGTGTCAAGACATGGAACCTGCTGCCCGAAGTTTTTCCTCCTCAATCTCCAAAAATTTAAGTCCGGTGAAAAGGGCTTCAGCCTTCGTGGACTGTCCCAAGATAAAAAAAAATGTATAATTTCCCGGACTCAAACTGACAACGTAATGTAGTATATTAAGGTACAGTATGAAATAAAGTTTTTTCTGTGTTTATTTAATTTTTTTAACCTTTAGAGTAACACGTGTCAAAATTATAAGACAAAGTTGACAGTTGAAACCAAAATGTTTTAAAAAGGAGCCATCCTAAGTTAGGCACCCCCACTTAAACTAATTATATCGTGTTTTTAAATCGGATTTAGTAAAGTCAACCCCATTTATTTTTTGCTTGTAGGACTGAAGTCTGGCTCAAGCCAGTTATATAGATTTTTTAACCATTTATTAAAAGACACCCATGTAACCTATGGACATAAACATACACCATTAAGAAAAGTATAAATGTAGTAGATTTATAGTTTAAATAATGTTTGGTCTAAGAGCTAGAGCCGAAAAATTATCGTTATCAGTAATATGGAGTTTCTCCCGTAAAACATGTTCATTTATTATTGTTAACTATCTTCCCGCGCAGGCTGACAACCTATCCTATTGGATACAGGAGGTAGCGATAAGGGGTGAAAGTGCAAAATTTTTGGGAAAAAAATCGTCAACGATAATATGTCAGCCATTTTAGCCACTAGGGCTGACAGGTGGATACCGAGGGCGTCAAATTATCCCGAGCGCTTTCTTTATACAGGGTGTTTTTTAATTAAATGTCAATATTTAATGGACAATTTTTAAGTCCATTTTAAGAAGAAAACTTCATATGACCATTTGTCTAAACGTCCTAAGTTTTTAGATACAGGGTGGTAAAATTTTCAAAAATAAATCATTTATTAATAATATCAGTAATACCACTTTAGATATTTTAATAAAATTTGGCATACATGTACTTTATATCAAGGGCATTTTTTATTTCACGACATTTTTTTAAATTTCCACCAGTATCGTTCGTACGGAATTTGACCTGTCTATTTTGGCAGATATTGATAGTACGTCACTGATTTCTCTTAAAATAAAAGATATTTTAAAATCCCCAATCATTTATAAGCAAGTTGATCACTTGAGTTATTTCAATCCGATGCACGGTTTCGCTTAAAAAATTAAAAACCATTTCTCTGCATGATCATAACATTATCGGTAAACAATATCACCATGCAGAGAAATATCTAGATTTAATTTTTCTAGGTGAAAACCGTGCGTCGGACTAAAAAAATCAAGATATCTAATCTGCTCGTAATTCTTTTATAACACGAAAGTAATAATTTTATAGCTGTTTTTTTTTAATTAAAGGAAAACTTAATGATTTAGTAACCATTTCTTTGTCGATGTTAAAAATTAAAATTTCTTATTAGTACAGTAAACGAAGGTGTGAACCTGAAGATCGGTTGGGCCGTCATTTTTTTTTTTTTTAATTTGCAGGTAATAATGTAAACAATAACCTCTGAAAATATATATAAAAAAAACCGTCCGAAAGGCCGAAAATGACCCTTAGAGCCCGGAAACGTTTTTCAACTAATTTGGTCAATATCTTGAAATATGAAACTTCCAATTCGTGTTTGGACGAAAATGAAGAGTAGTTTATTAACTGCAAAAATGATTCCCATCACCTTTGTCAAAATTTGATAGTCGGCCATAAATGCGCCGAGTATTTTTGGCACCTGCCCCCTATCTCGAAATGTGCTTTAAGCTCCTTGCACTTCCAGACAGACGGACTAATTTTTGAATAACTCACGTAAAAATGCATATTTTTGCATGATTTAAAGTTTAGATGAAAGAAGGAACGTGTAGCAATTATATCTTGTTACGGTTTCCTTTTTTTTTGTTTCTTTTGAATATTAAAAACTCGAGCCAAAGTTAGTTTTTGCTCGATATTTTGACCCTCCTCTCAATCTGTTCATATTTTTTTATAAAAAGTCATTTTGCCGAATTCTTTTGGATTATGGAGCTTTGGAAGGTGTTAAACCATTCCGCAAAATTCAATAAATATATTTGTGTATTTTTATAAACAACGTGTTTTTCTTGGGGGTTTTTTTTTAGTTTCGGAGTTTCCGAAAATGCTCGGGTCTATCGGGAATTAATAAATATTCATAATCAAGAAAAAAATTTGCCTTACTTTTTTTTTTAGTTTTCAGACAAAACGTCTTTAAAGAAAAACGAGGCAATATTTAAGTTTTTCCGTTTCCTTTTTTGGGGCCCAGGTAAGTTTTCAGTTTTGTTATCCCAAGTGTAATAAAAATCATTTATTTACTATAGGAAAGTCTAATTTTTGTTGCCTTTTATTTTTGTGGCAGAAATATGGAAGTCAAAGTAAATTTTGGTACGATGAAATGTTTTATTTATAACGAAATCGAGTAAAGACGTTGTAATGGTAACACGTGGATTAGCAACTTTAATAGATGTAAGCAAGATGAAAAGGACAACCACCATGTGTTTTTTACAGAAGCAATCCTCTCTGGAAATGCATAGGAAGTGTGGGCTGATATACTCCCCAATGAATAATGGCAACTGAATTATCCAAACAGTCACTTTGTTAAAGACTCAACAAAAGGATTTGACCTTCTTCAAAGCCAAGAGAAAAAATAGAACAAGCCAACAAAGCCCAGTCTTTTTTTTTGTTCCCAAATTTTTTATTCTGTAAACTACCAGCTAATATAAATGATATAAATAAAATGATAAATAAATGATTTTTATGTAACTTTGGATAACAAAAATAAACCCTTACCTTCTGCTCCAAAAAAGAAAAGTGGAAAAATTTAAATATTACCACGTTTTTCTCAAAAAAGTTTTTCTGACAACAAAAATTAAAAGTAAAGCCTTTTTTACTTTTTACAAAATTTTTCTTGATTAATAAAAGTATGCATTCAAAATTTACAATCCTATTTACACAGATTGTAAATAAAAGAGCAGAAAGTATAGAAGCCAATATGGGTGCACGCGCTGTAGCAGAAAGATGTTCGATAATATACATGATCGGTACGCGCACGAAATAAAATAATAAATAACTCAATTATTTAGAGAAATTTTAAAGCCAGAATTTTTTTGTCGTGCACTTATTAAAGTACTGTATGTAAATATATATTGATAAAAAGGTCAGAATATGATCTTTTATACAATTGTAGAGCTCAAAAAATTTTAACACGAAGAGAAAGTAATCATCAAAAAACAATGTCGAGTTTTTATTGGGACAAGAATTTCCTCGATTTTCCGGAAAACTAAAAAATTTGGAAAAAAAAAGAAGAGTGCATCGAGAAGGGACAATCTAAGCTTTTGAATGATGTGCATTGTTAGCCGTTTTTTTGGTCCTTGAATATATATTAATTAGCGATAAACCCGAGCATTTTTAAAAACCCGGAAATCTAAAAAAAAACCGCCCTAAAAAAACACGTTTAAAAAAAATACACAAAAAATTTTTTGAGTCTTTCAGAATGTATTTAACACCTTCCAAAGCTCCATTACCCAAAAAAGGATTCGGTAAAATAATTTTTTATAAAAAAATATAGCAGATTGATAGGGGGGGTCAAAATATCGACCAAAAAATAACTCTGTTTTTAATTTTCTAAAGAAACAAAAAAAGGAAACAGGAAAAAGATATTATTACTACACGTTCCTTCTTTTATGTAAACTTTGAATCATGCAAAAATATGCATTTTTACGTGAGTTATTTAAAAATTAGTCCGTCCATTTGGAAGTGTAAGTAGCTTAAAGCACCTTTCGAGATACGGGGCAGGTGCCAAAAATACTCGGCGCATTTATGGCCGACTATCAAATTTTTGACAAAGGTGATGGGAATCATTTTTGCAGTTAATAAACTGCTCTTCATTTTCGTCCAAACACGAATTGCGTAAGTATCATATTTCGGGAGATATTGACCAAATTAGTTGAAAAAACGGATTTCCAGGCTCTTGAGGGCCATTTTTAGACCCTTGCGGACATTTTTTTATATATGATATTTTTAGAGGTTATTGTATACATTAATACCTGCAAATTAAAAACAAAATTGTGACGGCCCAACCCTCGGCCCAACCTGATCTTCAGGTTTGAGGTTTCTTCGGACTTCATTTACTGAACTATATATGAACAGTAAAAAGCTTGCCTGATCGTCTAGAGTCTAGAACTTCACATATACATGCTATTAAAATCGCTATAGGATATAATTCCAGGATAATAATAAAAAAATTCTGTAAAAGCATGGCAATATAAAAAAACTGCTTGTATTTATCCAAACGAAAATTATTATATTTTAGGTTGCTTTGTTAATTTTAAGTCTAAATACTCTAAAGGAGGGGCGAAAAAATGGGAAATTCAAGGGTTTTTCCATATGAACTGAAATTCACGGGGTGATACTTAGTGTTACGTGAAACAAATAAAAAAAAGCTGCGTTTCGTTACAAAATTCGATAATTTTGTTTTTCAAATATTTTAATATATTGAAATTGACGAATTAATCCATTTTCTTATAAACAACTAAGGGAAATATTATAGATTTATGATTGGTACTGATGTTTGTCTTTAAAAATGTTTTAAAAATAATTAACTAAAATAATAACAATTTAATTTTTATGTTGTCGTACACCTACACGCACTTTGTATAAATTTGGCATCATAGTTTGTCTTCCGCTGTTAAACGATTTTATTTAATTTTTATGCCATAAAAACATCTGAATAGTATTTTATATTAAGTTATTATTAAAAAAATAAATGGTAAACTTTAACTACTTAGACTTAAAATTTTTTAGATCAGTTAATAAAAGCAACCATTAAAAATTATTGCATTTTGCAAGTTACATTTTGTGACTACGTGTTGTACCTTAAAGGTAACTAATAATATTGTACTTGTAAATGATAAATAAATATTTAGTTAATTGAAGAATATCAATATTACATCAAATATTTTAATAATGGTTACCACAAGTGTATTTAAAGCGAAGTCAATTTTAGAAGCTTAATTTTTACAAACTAGCTTAGAATTGGGTAGTATAAGCTTAAGCAAAATTTACATTTACGAGTACTCGGATCCGAGTTACCATTCTGAGAAGTATAACTCGTAGCCGAGTATTCCTAAATTTAAATTCCGCAATATTAATAAATTTTCAAATATTATATCAACAAAGTAATTCACAACTACCTTATAAACTAAGGTTTTTCTCGAATGCTAGGTTAATTAAAAAATAGATATCTGTTAATAAAAATTATATTTACATATTCATTGACAAGTTCAAAAACTTGCATTTTGTAATCCTCTTCCCAAAAAAACGGAACTGTTTCACTTAACACTGAGATATATAAAAATTGTTTCTTGCACTTCCATGTAAACCGAAAGGTGAATAAACGCGGGCAATAGTAGGTACTCCGGAAGGTAAGTATGAAGAACGTAGAGTAATAAATACTGTCTTCGCGGTTCTTCATGTTCGCACGGAAGAAAGCCCCCACTATATGATTATGATTTTCTTCTTTTCTTTAGTTCTACTGTTCTAAGCAAATAAATGATAAATATAAATCTACTGGTATATGCCTTGCACTATTCTATTATATTAGACAAATATTTACATAAGAGGATATTAAGAGTTTTAAATCATAAAAAAGCTTTTAAAAGAAAAAAAAATTAACAATATTTTTAATAATATGTTATATCTTATATCTTAAAAAATTGCAATTCAATTGACTAAAAACAGTTTATTTTCAATCATGCAACATTGTTTCACCAGATATAAAGGTACTGAAACAGCATCATGTTTATTTCAAAAATAAACTGTTTGTGCGTTGGGTAATGATTTTTTTGTGTTGAGACTTTTTTTGGATTTCTTGCGTGCTTTCGATTGTGTACACCACAGTTTGTTATTGAAAATGTTATATCGGTATGGTGTGAGAGGAGTTCCATATAATTGTTTTAAGAGTAACCAGGAAGATCGCTGTTAATTACGACAGCTAAATAACACAAAGAGTAAAAAGGGTAGTATTACTCAGGAAGAACTATACTTGGTCCTCTGTTCTATTTAATTTATTCAGATAATAATGTTACAGACTTTAGTTAGTGTTTAGTTATTAGAAATATAAAAGGTTAGAATTATTTTATTTAGGTTAATAATTTATTTAAAATAGGTTACCTTAGTTTTTCCCTTTTTCGACGGTCATTGCGGATTATCCTGAGGGCGCTGGAGACATCCTTTTTTACACTTTTCTTACATCCTGTAGTAAAAGAATCCTTCCAGCTAATTCTAGACTTTTCCAGACTTTTCCATTCTTTTCCGCTTCACTATAAAAGCGGAGGAAAATCCACACGAGTCAGTTTAGTTTTGCATTTCAAAGAGAATAGAAGTTGACAGATAGTTAAAGGTTAAACAGTTGTCACAATAACGTTACGTTGAATTTTTGTTACCATAGAAACGTTTGTGAACCTGTTTTGCAATAAAAAGGTGTAAAACCAGGATACGTGTTTTCATACCGGGTGTCACGGAACATTTGGTGTCAGAAGCGGAACGAGGACCTACAAGAAAGCGAAAGTGATTAAGAATATTTGAATGCCCGTTGAGACCAGACAGCAAACAGCAACTATGGAAGAATTAACTGCACTGATAAAGCAAATGATGGCCAGCCAAGAAGATCTAAAGAAAGAAATGAAGACCAGCCAAGAATCCATGAAAGAAATGAAGACCAGCCAAGAAGATCTGAAGAAAGAAATGAGGACCAGTCAGGAATCCATGAAAGAAATGAAGACCAGCCAGGAATCCATGAAAGAAGATCTGAAGAAAGAAATGAAGACCAGTCAAGACGAAATGAAGCGTGAAATCAAAACCTGTCAAGCAGAAACAAGACAACAGATCGAGAGAATTCAAAAAGACATTAAAAAAAGCCAGGAAGAAATGAAACTAGAGCTAAAAGAAAAGATGGTCAAAATTCGAGAACACCTAAAAGGAGAATTTCAACAAAGTCAAGACGAGATGAGAAAACAAATGCTGCTTGAATTAAAACTTACCAAAGAGGATGTTAAAGAAGAAATAGAAGACATACAACAGACTGTACAGTTAGTTCAAGGCCAAATGCAGCAAGAAGTGCAACATTTACAACGACAAATTCAAAAGATAGCTAGTACGGGCGTCGTCACAGAAAGTGGTACCGCAACAACTATAATGAAACCACCAACTTTTGATGGCAAGGTACCATGGGTCACGTATCTTCGACAGTTTGAAGCTGCTGCAAACGGTAACAATTGGAGTTTACCAGAAAAGGCACGAGCTCTTGTACTTGCTCTTCGAGGTAAAGCCATGGAGGTGTTAAGAAATATTCCCGAAGCAAGACAATGTGACTATGAATCCATTGTGAAGTTCCTGGAAATGAGATACGGTGAAGCCCACTTACAGGAAGTTTATAAAGCGCAGCTTCAAGTACGAAGACAAAGATATAATGAAAGCCTCCAGGAGTATGAAGCGGATATCGTACGGCTTATAAATCTGACATATCCGGCATACCCAGAAGAAATTAAACAGGAATTAGCAGTAGGTAGTTTTATTGAAGGCTTACGTGATCCAGATATGAACCAGGCGTTAGGAATGGCCAGACTTAAGAAAATATCCGAAGCTCTTGCCTATGCACTTCAGTTTGAAACAGCTAAACAAACATCCAGAGGTCAGACAAGAGTTCGAAGGATGAACTTCGTTCCAGAAGATGAAAATTCAAATAATGATTTTGCAAGAGTGATGAAGGAGTTGCAAGAGATATTCCTTAAAAAACAAACAGAAAGAGACAGCACTATGACATTTAGACGAAGAAATAACATCTCTTGCTGGAAGTGTGGTAAAGGGGGGCATGTCCAAAGAAATTGTACCAGATTTAATGTCCCTGTCAGTAGTTCGGAAAACTCCCAGTAGTCAGCTTTAAGGGGCGAAAGCTGGCTAGGTGCTACCAAGCCCCATCAACAACAATAATAAGAGTATCCCGACTGCAAAACAACGGCTCCAGCTTGGTAGTACCTGGAAATATATGCGGTCGGGAATGTGAAATGGTACTAGATACTGGTTCCACACATACTATTGTAAGGCCGAACATCGTAGCCCATTGCAAAATATTTCGTCCAGAGAAAAATTATATTTTGGAAACTGCCAATGGAGAAGTTATACCAATTAAAGGCATACATGAAGCAAGAATAACCTTGGGGACAACAACTTTTATACACGTTGTGTTTGTTGCTGACATAATGGACGAAGTTATCCTTGGTCTTGACATTATGAAACATCAGAAGTTTGTACTTGACCTTCCACAACGAATACTGCGAACTAGTAATGAAGAGATTGTAATGAGATTTCCACGGAACAATGAAGTATCCATTCGAGAAGTTGTACTTACAGAAGATGTCATATTACCCCCAAATTCAGAAGCCATAATCCAAACAAGGTGTGAGGACTTAGAAGAAGGTGAAATCCTATTAGTTGAACCAATTGAAAATAGTCCACTATACGCTAAAGGAATTCTACCCGCAAGAACTCTGACGCAAAACAGAAGAAATACGGTATTTGTCAGAATGCTGAACCTGAAAGATTACCCTCAACAAGTCCAACAAGGTGACAAAATTGGTACCTGTCAACCTCCCTAATATGATAGTTACCCATACCTTTACTACACCTGTTGAAGTTCCTTTAAGTAAACTACCTGATGCTCTGCAAGATTTGGTAATTTCTTCAAAAGCCCTATTAGATCCAGTGCAGGTTACTAAGTTGGAAGACCTTCTAAAAAGAAATCAAGACGTTTTCTCTCTCTCTGAAAAGGAATTTGGTAAAAACCAGTATAGTTCAACATCGAATAAATACTGGTGATGCAGCGCCGATAAGGCAACCACCACGACGAATTCCTTTAGCCAAAAGAGACGAAGTTGACAAGTTAATTGGAGACATGCAAAACCAAGGCATTATAGAACCATCCCAGAGTCCATGGTCGTCTCCAGTTGTCCTGGTTAAGAAGAAAGATGGTTCTACCAGATTTTGTGTTGACTTCAGAAGACTTAATGGCGTCACGAAGAAGGACAGTTTTCCATTACCAAGAATAGACGATACTCTAGATACTCTGACGGGGGGTTCAAAATGGTTTTCGACTTTAGACCTAAAAAGTGGCTATTGGCAAGTAGAACTTCATCCCGAAGATAAGGAAAAATCTGCCTTTTCGACCGGAACCGGACTGTGGCAGTTTAATGTTATGCCATTTGGTCTATGCAATGCCCCTGCTACTTTTGAACGATTGATGGAGTTAACATTACGTGGACTAACTTGGAAAACATGCTTAGTATACCTAGATGACATTATTATTCTTGGAAAAACATTTGAAGACCACCTTAGAAATGTCGAAGAGGTTTTTCAGAAGCTAAGATCTGCCCAGCTAAAGCTTAGTCCAAAGAAATGTCACCTTTTTCAGAAACAAGTTAAATACCTGGGGCACATAATTACTGAAGAAGGAGTGAAAACAGATCCAGAGAAGACGGAAGCTATCCAAAACTGGCCTACACCGAAAAACAAGCATGAAATTAGAAGTTTCCTGGGGTTGTGCACTTACTATAGAAGATTTATACATGGATTTGCTGCCATTGCCAGACCATTACATCGACTTACCGAGAACAACAAAAGCTATGAATGGACCGAAGATTGTGAAGCAGCCTTTACACAACTGAAGAATCCTCCAGTGTTGTCATATCCACAACCCAATCAAACTTTTATTGTGGACACTGATGCAAGCAATACTTCTATTGGTGGAATTTTGTCACAGATACAAGATGGCCAAGAAAAAGTGATAGCGTATTTCAGCAAAGTTCTTTCGAAACCTGAACGAAATTATTGTGTGACCAGAAAAGAACTTTTAGCTATTGTCAAATCACTGGAGCACTTTCATAAGTACCTTTATGGCCAGAAATTCCACCTAAGGACGGACCATGCATCACTCAAGTGGTTGCTTCAGTTCAAGAATCCTGAAGGTCAGATAGCACGATGGTTACAACGTGTTCAAGAATACGATTTTAAAATTGAACATCGAAGAGGATTAAACCATAAAAATGCTGACGCTCTATCAAGAAGACCTTGCCCCGAAGATTGTAAACATTGCAGTAGACGTGAAGAACAAGAAGATCCCGATGAATTTCACTGCCGAAGAACACGCATCCAGTGCTCTCAAGAATGGGACCCTAAAATTCTCGCAAAAGAACAACAAGAGGATCCTGATCTTGGAGATATTGTGAAATTTAAGACAGAAAATTTAGCACGACCCCCCTATCAGAAAGTAGCTTCAAAGTCTCCGAGATTTAAAGGGTACTGGGCCATATGGGACTCTTTAGCAATGAAAGATGGACTTTTAAAAAGAGTCTGGGAAAGTTCTGACGGCAAAAGCCATACCTATCAAACAATACTACCAACCAAAAGGGTTCCAGAAGTATTGCAAGCCTTGCACAATGGTATAGGCGGTGGCCATTTCGGAGTTGTGAAGACTCTTGAAAAGGTTCGAGAAAGGTTCTACTGGCTGGGAAGTCGTGCCGATGTTAAAGACTGGTGTAAAATGTGTAAAGGACTGCGCCTCCAGCAAGGGACCTAAGACACGAAGCCATGGCAAGATGAAGCAATACAATGTAGGGGCACCTTTTGAAAGAATTGCCATAGACATAGCAGGACCATTTCCAATAAGTAAATCTGGGAATCGTTATATTTTGGTAGCGATGGATTACTTCAGCAAATGGCCGGAAGTCTACGCAATACCAAATCAAGAAGCTACCATTATTGCCGACATACTATTTCAACAATGGATTTGCCGATATGGAGTACCAAGAGAAATACATACTGATCAAGGTAGAAATTTTGAGTCCGATTTATTCAAGAACCTCTGTAATCTCCTGGGTATCCATAAAACCAGAACTACACCCCTTCATCCCCAGTCAGATGGAATGGTCGAAAGATTTAACAGAACTCTTGATAACTACCTGAAAATTAAGGTAAATGACCAACAAAGTAACTGGGACACCTGTATACAGTCGTTTTTACTAGCCTATCGCTCCGCAGCTCACGAAACAACTGGAACGTCACCTGCAAAAGTCATTTTTGGAGCGGAGTTATGCCTTCCAGTTGATTTACTTACTGGACGACCTTCTACCAATGAAAAACCAGCAGAAGATTATGTAAGTCAACTCAGTAAACAGCTGCAAGAAATACACGAAGGGGTTCGCAATAAGCTACAAAAAGAAAGTGACCGTATGAAGTCCCGCTATGACTTGAAAGCTAATCATAAGGGATTCATTGTCGGTGAAAAAGTTTGGTTATACAATCCAAGAAGAACCAAGGGGCGTTCACCGAAACTGCAGAAGTCATGGGAGGGACCATATAAAGTAGTAACCCGGTTTAATGATCTGGTGTACCGAATTCAGAAGAGCCCACAGGCGAAGGTGAAAGTTGTACATCTAGAACGGCTGTGTCGCTATCGAAGATACTTGATCGAGACGATCAAAACTTGGGAGGGGGCAATGTTACAGACTTTAGTTAGTGTTAAGTTATTAGAAATATAAAAGGTTAGAATTATTTTATTTAGGTTAATAATTTATTTAAAATAGGTTACCTTAGTTTTTCCCTTTTTCGACGGTCATTGCGGATTATCCTGAGGGCGCTGGATACATCCTTTTTACACTTTTCTTACATCCTGTAGTAAAAGAATCCTTCCAGCTAATTCTAAACTTTTCCAGACTTTTCCATTCTTTTCCACTTCACTATAAAAAGCGCGAGGAAAATCCGCACGAGTCAGATTAGTTTTGCATTTCAAAGAGAATAGAAGTTGACAGATAGTTAAAGGTTAAACAGTTGTCACAATAACGTTACGTTGAATTTTTGTTACCATAGAAACGTTTGTGAACCTGTTTTGCAATAAAAAGGTGTAAAACCAGGATACGTGTTTTCATACGGGGTGTCACGGAACAATAATATTGAATATCTAAACACCAATTCCAATATTTACACAGTCTGCTACGCTAATATTACTGATGTTCTAATCAAAGCAAAATAATCTTAATAAGTTAAAAATTAGCAGTAAAAACGTATACGGTAAAATTATTGTGTGATCAGAAAAAGATAATCCTAATATAAATACAAGCAAAACTACATCTGTTTTTTCTACTCTTTAGAGATAGAATAATTTAGATCAATTTTCAGTTTTTGAAAATACGGCAAATCCTGTTAATTGTAGTAACGCTTAAAAAATATTAGGTATGACTTTTAATTTTAAGTTGCAATGGGATTCACAACAACAGATTCCTTAGGTTGAAATAAAGCAATTAACGTAAAAGGCAAGTTTACGTTAATTGCTTTATTTCGACCTAAGAAATCTGCTGTTGTTCTGTGTTCTATTACTTTTCGCAAAGTTGATAATACCTAAAATACAGGGTGTGAAACTTTTAATTTTGTTTTCGTTTTTTCTTAATAATTTCTTATCTAAATGACATAGCGGTACAAAATTAGAGATCTGGGGGTTGTTTGAGGCATGAAATTCAAATTTGTCAATGCTTTTGATATTGCTAGTAAAGGGCGCCAGCTACCCCACTTATATACAACATGATCACCACCCTAAAAATGATGCTTTATTAATGCCGGATAGAAATCAAATAGCAATGTACCAAAAACCATTTTATTTTAATTGTTGTATATGTTATAATGTTTATGATCATATAAAAAAATCCAAAAATATTTTTGTAAAAAAAGTAAATTTAAAAAAATGCTATTGGATAAAACCAGTTACAGATTTGACGATTGTTTTTTTTAGAGTTAATTGAAAGTTGTATTTTTTTTCTTTTATATTCTTCTGTCATTAATAATTCCTATGAGACATTTTTTTTCTTTTTTTTTAATTAATTTGTATTAATTATTTTAGTAATTATTTTACTTTTTTTGTCAACTTTATTTTTATCTTTATTTTAATCAATAATTTCAAAATTTTATTATACTCATTATCGGACCATTTTAATTTAAGTATGACATAATGAAAACAAAATGAAAGAAATGTTTCCTCATTGGCCATTTTGCATTTGTAACAACGGTTATTTAAGTTTTGGATTTATGCGATACATTTTGGTTTAGTTGTTTTTAGTTACATCACTTTTAAGTTAAAATAGCTGAACTTTCGTATAAGTATATTTAAGCCTCACTAAAGTATTTTTTAAACCTCGTTTAGACCTTTATTCATTTAGACAGATTTTATATTAAATGTATCAATCCAAAACATTTAACGCACTTGGTAAAAAATTTACTGAAATATTTAACAGTTTAACTTAGATCTTAATCTTTGGTTTTTAATAAGTTTTAACATATTTAGGAGATATTTACCATTTTTCTTAGAAACGCGAAATCATCTTTACAGTTAGCATAGAAGAAGGCTCTCACTGTGGTTTTTGGTTTGTTTTGCCTTTATTTTACCATTTTAAGTAAATAGTTATAAGTGGTACTACATTTATATGCTTTGTTTTAAAATTGCCAATTATAGCACTCTAGGATGTTTTAAGAGAGGTTTTAGAATTATGGAAGACAGGTAAAATAGGAAATACTTATGGCTTTATAATAATGATTTGCACAGCCAATTTATTTTTTGAAAACTTTTCCGCCTAAATACATAATTTGTTTCGATATGTTTTCTTTGGAAATACTCGCCTTGATATTTTCTAGAACCTCGGTCCAGGTCCCGGGGTATAGCGGACTGGGCCTGCTCAGCCCTATTGACCCCTATGAACTTGCAGATCACCTGCAATAAAAAAGAGAAAAAACCCCCCCAAAAATCCAAAATTTAAAAAAACTTATCTACGTTTCGGTGGCAATTCGGCCACCGTTGTCAAGATAATATTGTAAGAAAAAATTAAACTGAATTTTAAGAAATTTTGCTTTAAAAAAATTCTGAAAGCTTTATACTTTTCATGACGTTTTGTCATAAATGACATAAAGGATAATTTGGTAAAAAATTAAAAAAAAATAAATAAAAAAAAATAAAAATATCTTAAAAAAAAATTAAAAGATATTTTGGGTCAAATTAATTATCTTCTTAATTTTATAAACAAATGCT